>JAQZBX010007943.1:0-49233 GCA_029593785.1 Cabassous unicinctus | reverse complement strand
AAAGTTTCTAGACAATTGACTAGCTACGTGAAGAAATATATATTTCCGATAAAGATAATGACATGGGTAAATACTAAACTATTGTATTTTTTATTTGTGCATCTACTCTTTAGTTCCTATGGGATCTAAAAGGCAAATTCATATAATGCAATGATAAATCAGTGGTTTTAGACTCATAATGCATAAATATGTAATTTATGATGAAAATCACATAAAGGTGGGGGGTATGGAGGGACATAGAAACAGAATTTAGGTATGTTATTGAAGTTAAGTTGGTATCAAAGCAAACAGATTGTTATAGATATAGGATATTAAATTTAAGCCCCATGGTAACCACAAAGAAAATATCAGAGAATATGTAAACTTACAGCAACAGAAAGTAGAGTACAGGTTATGGGGGTGGTGGCAGGGACAATGTGGGATTAATGCAAAATGATGGTAGTGTTTCTGTGTGGCGTGAAGGTAAAGTTCTAGTAATAGATGGTGGTGAGGGTACTGCAACATTGTGAATGTGATTAATCCCATTAAATGGTATGCCTGGGGTGGAATAAGATGGGAGGATTTATGTTGTAAATATTTCCACAACTTAAAAAAAAAGAAAGATAAACTAAAGTGTTAGTGATAACCAAATGCAATACATGATCCTGGATGGTATCTAAGAATGGAGGAGAAAAGGCTCAAAAGGACATTATTGGGACATAAAAAATTGGAATATAAATGTAAGCTTTATATCAATGTTAAATGTCTTGAATTTGATAACTGTACTTAAGGTGAATACATAAGTGAATATCTTGTTTGTAGGAAATGTACATGGAAGTATTATGTATTCAAAGATTATGATGTATGCAGCTTGCTTTCAAATGTTCAAAAAAGAGAGGGGGAGGGAGGAAGGGAGAGAGAAAGGGAGAAAGGAAGGAAGGAAGGAAGGAAGGAAGGAAGGAAGGGAGGGAGGGAGGAAGGGAGGGAGGGAGGGAGGAAGGAAGGAAGGAAGGAAGCAAAATGTTGAAATTGGTAGATCTGGGTATCTGGGGGATGGAGGTATTTTGTAGTTCTCTGTATGGAGTATGTTTTATTTTTGCACCTGTCCTGTAAGTTTGAAATTGTTTCAAAACAAAAAGTTAAGAAAAAAATATAGCAAAGAAGAATGACAGCTCCATAATTTCTAAAAAGGAAGAGCTTAGAGGCAGTCTGAATGGACTAGAGGTGTGTATATTTGCTAAGCAAGCTATTACTAAGAATCTATATACATTGGGTGGAGGGGAGGAAGCTTGGGAGTGCCAATGGAAGTTATGCCCCCCACTCTCCTGTACCAGTCAACTCTCCTGATAGAGAAAACCTCCTTCTACCTAGACCTGAACAGTCTATCCTTACCACAAACTTTAACTCTTAATGGGCTCTATTTCAGGCTGCTGTGATGTATAAACCAGATAAAAGGAAGTCTCCCAGTCTCCTTCCGAAATGGCTCCCAAGAAGGCAACTAATTTCCCTGCTAATTAAGCTGCTCTGCCATAGCTCTGGATCATGGGACCTCTTAAGCAGGCTTCCTTCACCTAGATTAATCACTGGGCTCTACTTTACATTCACATTTCCATTGCTTATCTACCATTTCTTCATTTATTATCAGTGACAAAATCTCTTTCTCTTTCATTTCTCTTGTGTTGTATTTTCCAATTCAGAATGAATTAACTTTATGGATAAATAATATCTGTTTGGTGTTTTTTATGCCACCAAACACATTTCACATACATTATCTCATTCACTCTTACTACAAACCTGAGCTGTACATATTATTACTCCTCCTCTTTTAAACATTAAGAAACCAAATCTTAGAAAGATTAATATCTGGGAAGGGCTTTCAACTCCAAATGTTCGTCCCATTACCTCAATATTGAAAAATTACTACAAATATTCTGTAAACATATCCACAAATTTAATAAGATGGAAAAATAGTGCATACAACTGCCCAACCAATGCATAGGTTGGTTTTTATTTTTCCTTTGTTAGAGATTTGCTTCTAAGCACCTAGGCATCTTTTAGTTTATAGGAAGCAGCTGAGTCTAAATTTTGAAAGCAATATCGCAACTAATTTATCCCTTTCAAAGGGCTATTTAGTCATATATTTTCTTAAGCATGGGTAGACCAGAGGACTCTGTAAAAGTAATAGATTATAATTATTACCATATACATCAATTCTTTGTGTCTGCATTGTATTTATTTACTGACAAACCTTTCTCCCCCACTGTCAGGGCTGTATCTTTAATAGAGCTTTATAAGAGAATTGTATTCTGTTCTGACTCATACATTACTAACAAAATTACTAGCAAAGAGCCAATTCTCAATTACAAGCACAAAATGGTCCCACATTTTAGAATATAGCAAGTCTATCAATTTCAACAACTGTTCTCCAACATTGTTGTATTTCATCAGGACAGGCCAACACATTAGAAGACCTTGCAAGTTCTGCCAACAGCATATCATTAGGTTGTATTTCTCTTTTCATTCTTCAACTTGAGCCTCACATTTAAAAATCAATAGTGACCAGTATTAAATCAGATTCTTTAAAAGGACATGTAACTTTGAGATTAATATCTCACTATCAAGGTGGGAAGACATTTGCAAACTCACCCAAGAAAATTCCCATTATTTCATTAGGGCAGGCTTCCAAGGGCAAAAGCCTACTGCTTCATTCTCACCAACCCCAGTAAACATCCAACAATATAGCATATCCTAAATGTCACAAAATAAATGCCTTCATCACCTATGTCATAATCTGTCTAAAAGGCTTTAAATTGCTGGCATTATCACGGACTTGTACAATCCTAACTATATATGAGTATTGCTTTGCTAATAATAAAATCAACTAAAAGCCAGGGTAAGATTAGGGAGGGAGAATAAAAGGACAAAGTTAGAAGAAGAATAAAAACAGATAAGTATAAATCCAGGGACCTGGGATCTTGTACAAGCAGCACCACTTTCTGTGATCTAAAATGCCATAATTTCCTTGGGCTGCATCTTGCTTACAAGAAAAATGAGGAAGGAAGGCAGGATGATCCCCAATGTTCCACCAGCTTTAATAAGTAAGTAAAAATTCTAGGAATGCATTAATAATATACATCCTAGGATTATTAAGAAAATATATCATAATCATCATTGAGAGAAACTTTACCAAAAAATTGAATGTGAACAAAACTGGTAACTGAAAAAGACATCTTGCTAATTTATCTCTTTATTCCTAAAGGGAATTAACCTAAGTGAGATTTTAAAAAGAACTGTCCTATTTAAAATGATTAACTCTTTAACCTATGAAATATGAATACATAATTATAATAAAAATAATGTTTGGCATTTGTAAAGTATCTGCTCTATTCTGAACTCTTTATATCCTTAAACAACTCCACAAAATAAATCTCATTATTTCCTTCCTCCTTGTGCTCCAGGCACACTGACTTCTTCTTGTCCTTGATTCTCAGTTCAAATGCCTCATATCTGAGAGGTTTTCCCTGGTGCACCTGGCTAAAAGTACCAATTCTGCCTCTACTCCAGTTCTTTCCTATCCCATTGCTCTGTATTCTTCATACTACTTATCACTCTGTGAAATTACTTTGTTTACTGTATATTTTTTCTCCCTATTTCCCCACCCCCACTAAAATGTAAGCTCCAGGCAGGTACTCAGCTGCTCACAGCTGTATCCCCAGAACTTAGAATAGTGCCTGCTCACTTAGCATCTGTTAAATAAACGAAGTTTATCCCATTTTACAAATACAGAAACTGAGGCCCCAAGAGGTTCAGTGACTTGCCCAAAGCCATATAGAAAATTCAAGGAGCTAAGATTCAAGTCCAAGGTTGCCTAGCCCCAACACCATGTTCTGTTCTGTTGTTTCTCAAATTCATAGGAAAACAAGAGTTTTCTTTTTTTATTTTGTGGGGTTTTTAAAATGATAATCTAAAACAGAAAAGTTAAGATGTTCTGAACGATATTCTCACCTTATAGAATTTTTACTTACTCTTCCACAATTTCAGGGCCTGCATTTGCCATTAGCACAATCTAAGCAAATACATAAATGAGGCTTTTGCCCAAGGAAAAACTATGTGATGTCATTACATGCTATTGGAAACAAAAGTTTTACAATAGTTCAGATGGTGAAAGAATAGCAATAGAATTGAGTCATCACATGACTCATGATGATTTAAACATGCCAAACCCAAATGAACCTGTGTCGCTGCACCTAGTACTATGATGCAACAAAACAGTGTTGTCTGGGAGACAGACATGGCTCAAGCGATTGGGCTACGGTCTACCATATGGGAGGTCCAGGGTTCGATTCCCGGGGCCTCCTGATAAAAGGCCCCTAGCAGAGAATTGGCCCATGCAGAGTGCTGGCCCACCCAGGAGTGCTGGCCTGCATGGAGTGCTGGCCCACGCAGAGAGCTGGTGCAGCAAGATGATGCAACAAAAAGATACACAGAGTAGAGACAATAAGAGACACAGCAGACCAGGGAGCTGAGGTGGCGCAAGAGGTTGAGCACCTCTCTCCCATTCTGGAAGGTCCCAGGATCAGTTCCTACTGTCACCCAAAGAGAAGACAAGCAGACACAGAAGAACACAGAGAGTGCAAAGCAACTGTGGGGGGCGGGGGGCATAAATAAATAAATCTTTTAAAAAAAACAGTGTTGTCTGAAAATGACCTAGGAGCTCTGAGTTGCTTAGATTTCAAGCCAGTTGGAACTGCTTGGTGGCCACCCTCCCCTAGCAGGAGGGCCTGTGTCCAAACCCAACTCCACATGGGCCCCCAAGGTCCCAATGTAGCTGGTTTCCCAGACAATTTTTTTAATACTGGAATCCAAACCCAGATATCCTTTGTGTCTAAGGAGTCCTTGCTTTGACTCTAACATGGCTACTTTATTGTGTTTATGCTATGAAGTTCCTTCACTCAAACATACATATGCATGGCATGTCCAGCAGAGCTTGCTAGCCCTGACATACCTCCCTCCATGGACAACCACATGTCTTCTTTTCTTGCTAATCCTAGCCGTATAAGTTTCCCCCCAAAAAAATCCTGTTCCTAATCATTCTGAGTGGCAGTGTGAAATATTTTTAGCTGAATTGCAGGACAGATAGTGATCATAAAGGGACCATCTTGTATGACAGGTGGCAGCCACAAGATTTACCCTGGATCAATATCATATTCACATGACAAAAGGTAATTTAATTTTTTACTGAACCAGCATTAAACAAATGTTGTGTATTTGAATTTTAATGGTTTTATCATTTTAACATATTTGATTTATACATTTGTTTGAGATTTTGGTTACATGAGAGCCATAATCATAGCATGTTTATATTTGGCTCTCTATATATTCAAATTTAATCAATATTTTAACAAAATAATTTAAAACAACCTTTAGGGTTGGAAGGCTTTCTTTTGTTTGTGAGTTCTAAGCTCTGCTCAAGTCAAGGTCAGAAACTCCAAGGCTTACTCAAATGCATTTTGTTTTCCCATGGAAAGAACTGCCTCAGAGGGTATAACTGAATGAAAATAAGTTTCTGTTGTACAATAGTGGCCATTACCTAAATAACATTCTGAACATTTGGTATGAGGAATCCTCTATAAGAGAGATGTTACCCCTCAAATTAGAAAATGTACTTTGAGCAGACTGTCCTTCTGTGGTCATGAGTTATAGTGATTCACTTATGCTCACTTGGTTCTCCCAGATATTGATGGGAGAACCTTTGACACAAAATTAGCCCAAACTTCTTGGGCTTACCTGGAGTATGAGAAAGAAACAGACATATTATGATATTGTAATACTGTATCATTAGTGGAGGATTTAAAGTATTTCCTTGAGTTTCCTTATGGAATTAAGCAGTCCCAATTCTGCTCTATGACACTAATATAAAATTTTCCTAAGAAACTTAAAACCATGATACCAGAACCAAACGAAGATGTATGAAATTGAAAGATAGAATCCCTGGATGCCCTCAGTTTTCTCTTCTTAATCGGAGTTTGTGCATCAAATGTACAATCCCTGGTCCCATGTCCACTTTTCCCTTGGCCTTTATAGAGTTCTTGACAAGCATATGATCACTTGGAAGGGAAGCCATAATGACAACATTCTCTAGGCAAGTTAAACTGACTTATTCTATCATTTGTTTTTTTTTATAAACCATTTAAGCTTTTATGTTTTCTGAGAAGCATAATTCACAGATTCATTTGCTACTGAGCTTCTTAACATAATTTAAATGTGTAGTTTAATGAACTGGCTTATAGAAATGTTCTGAAGATATCATATCTCACTGTTGATCTTCTCTTGGCATGCTGTTTGCCTTGTCTTCTACCTACCTATTTATTCTTCCAGAAAATTCACTCAAGTCAAAGTGTCAGGAGAAGACAATGTTTAATTCCACTATTGTTTGTAACTGGAAACAACTGGAGTAATGGATTTGTGTGTAGAGAATAAGAGGCCAACTATAATATTAATTTATAGTTTCAACACTACTAATATGTCAAATACTATTTTAATCTGATTATTTTATGAAAATGTCCAAATATTTATCAAGTATGCTAATATTTGCATTTATTTTAAATCAAGCATGTGTTTTGTACTCTTTTAGGAGAGAGTTTGGAATAATTGATTTCCTATTTTGTATTGAATCAGACTAAACAGACTAGTAGAAGCTCACAGGAACTGTTCAGATACCTTAGGTCAGAGTTAAAATATAGAACTCTACTCCTATACTGTCTGATGTTTGTTAAAACATTTTCCATAAAGCTTTTGAGGGGAACCACTTAGAAGAACAGCAGCAATTAGGTTATTCTGGAAATGAGATTTTATTTAAAAAAGAGAGAGAGAGAGATTAGGGGATTGTAAGGAGAGGGAGAAAACAAGACTTTGCCAAAGAAATGAATTTCAAGGCATTTTTAGGGCATTGAAATTGTTCCTCATGATCTTGCAATAATGGATACAGGCCACTTTAAATTTTGCCAAAATCTATAAAAGTTTATGGTGCAAAATGTAAACCATAATGTAAACCATTGACCATGGTTAGTAGTAATGCTACAATATTTGTACATCAATTTTAACAAATGTATCAGACACATATAAAATGTTGTTAGTAGGGGAGAGTGGGTGGGGGGAGTTGGGTATAGGGGAATCCCCTGTATTTTCTACGTAACTTTTCTGTAACCTAAAGCTTCTTTGAAGATTAAAAAAATAATAATAATAAGACACTGGAGAACATATGGAAGAAATTGTCATTGTACATAAAAGACAACAGAACTTACTGTGATGAAAGATACAATGGAAAAAAGTTTTATTTTATTTTTTTTTTGTATTTTATTTGCTATTTATTATTATTATTATATTTTATTATTAATTTTATTTGTTTATTTTTTGTCTTTGTGGGGAAGTTTTGGATCACAGAAGGGTCACAACTGTGGCAAGAGAGGATCATTGGTGCAGGGTGTCAATGATGGGGGGATATGTGGGGAGGGGTACACCTGGGGCATGCCTCTCTGGCATATAATATATTCAAGTGGTCATGGGTATTGTCTCAGTGGGTAGAGACCCACACAATAACCAAAAGAATATTTAATTCCCATCCTAGGAAGTCCTGCTACATTCTCTAATAGAGCAGCAAGACTCCCCCAAGTACATGGGCAGTGCCTAGCAAAGGACGGCAGACCATTACGCCAGGCTCTTGATATTGATGCTTGCACTTATGAGCCTTGTTCTTGTGAAATTGAAACGTAGCCTAGTATTATATATTGCCTAAGAGTTACCTCCTGAAAGCTCCTTGTTACTCAAACGTGGCCTCTCTCTAAGCCATACTCAGCATATAAACGTACTACCTTCCCCCCGGCATGGGACAGGACTCCCGGGATAAGCCTCCCTGGCACCAAGGAATTATTACCAAGAGTTAACTAGTGATGCATTTGGAAAAAAACCTTGATCAAAAGGGGGAAATATTAAATACAAATGAGTTGTTATGGCTAAGAGATTTCAAAGTGAGTCGGGAGGTCATTCTAGAGGTTACACTTATGCACATATCAGAAGGATTCACTGACTGCCACAGTAAACAGTGTCTCAAACAGCAGGGTTCCTGAGGACTCTAGAGACATGTAGACACAGTGGCTGGGCAGACAATCTCAGGAATTTGGCACCCTGTCAGTGGGCCTTACTTTGGAATATATGCTCCCCAATGTAATAGACTTACTCATTTATAATTACCCCATGCATGGCTCTTCTTCCTCTTTTATTTGAACCTATAATTAGCACTATACTCATTAAATATATGTCCGAGACATAAATCCTCAGTCTGAGGATTTATGCCAGTTGAGCCCTGAATCTCAGTAGAATTGCAGCCAACACCTACTCTCCAGTTCATTGGACTCGCCCAGGACAACTAACAAAAGGATGATGATAGACAATACTTATCTCAAAAAACAGAGAGTATCCACAACTGCAAGCAAGACAGTTCCATCTGTCTGCCCCATAGGATCTAAGCCCCCTCTCAATCAGAAACAAATTGGGCCTCACCATCCCAAAAGCCTCAATATTAAAGAATGAACAAACATAAGGGAGGCATGCAACTAGGGACTGAAGCAGACTTATTATTCTAGCAATGAAAGAAATTTTATCATTGATATGAAGGCTGTGGCCACCAAAGTTTCTGAGTGGAGGGAGAGAGAGGAATAGGTGTATCATGGGGCATTTTGGGGACATATGGAATTTTTCTGCATGACATTGCAATGACGGATACATGCCATTATACATTTTGTCAAAACCCATAAAACTGTGCAGTGCAAAGTGTAAACTATAATGTAAACTATAGACCATGGTCAGTAGCAATGCTTCAAAATGTGTTCATCAATTGCAACAAATGTACCACAGTAATGAAAGATGTTGTTAATGGGGGAAAGTTGGGGAGGGGGAGGGGGTGGGAGTATATGGGAATCCCCTAAATTTTTGAAGTAACATTTATGCAATCTAAAGCTTCTTTAAAAATAATAAATAAAATAAAAAAGGAAAAAAATGTAATTTAATGTCACAGTTCATGAGGTTCTTAAGATCTCTAAGTTTTCATTATGACAAAGCATGGTAGCAGCATTCTGATGACCAGACTGTTGGTGCTCCTCCCTCCCCCCACCTATCATTACCTTCTCTCTTGGTTCACACTCTTCTGTCTCACACCTTCTTTAAGAGTGCAGGCCTGTCAAGAAACATCCAATTGGGTTCTTGGGGAATTTATTTCTGTGTGCCCATTGAGCTTTATAAAGGAACTTAAGATATGGCATGATATATCTAGGGAAGGGGAAGGACAAAGACTCTAGTACCAGAAAATTCACCCTGAGAGCCCAGGCATGGCAGTTTGAGCCAGAGGTAGATTTTCTCTGGGCAGTTAAAAGTATTGCCTAAGCAGTATCACTACTCATTATCTTAATAACTAACATAACTAACCAGGTGGATCTAACAACTAATGTACAGAACTCTCTATACTAAATGAAGTATGCCTTCTATTTAAGTGTCCATGGATCATATACAAAAATAGATCACATATTTAGGCCACAAAGAAAACCTCAAAAGGTAAACATTTTACAAGTAACATTCTCTAATTACAGTGAAATAAGACTAGAAATGAATAACAAAATAGAAAAAAAAAACCCCCACCACCTACAAATGTTTAAACTCTCTCTTAAACAACTCTTGGGTGAATAAGAAGCCAAAGCAAACATTACAACTAGGTAGAAAATAAAGATAATAAAAATATTAAATAGTTAAAGCAACATTCTGAGGAAAATTCATAAACATAAATAATTTTAAACTAAAATGAGTTAAAGATTTTAGTTCAGGAAATTGAGAAAGCACTACGCAAAACTAAGAAAATGAGAGAAGAAATTTCTAAAGATACTAGCATAAATAAATGAATTAGAAAGGAGAAATGTTTGAATTAATAAATACATTGAAGAACTAGCTTTTTGAGAAAAAAATTAAAATGCCTAAACAAAAATTGAGAACAGTAAACAACGCCTCAAACAAAAGTGCTCTTAAGGGCCCTAGGGAGGCCTGGACACCATAGGCAAGCCCCACGGCCACAGGAAATCAACACTCCTTTGGCAGGCTCTACCTGAGAATATATGAAAAGATATTTCCCTGATATAACATAGTTATACTCATTTGTAAATCCCCTAATCATGATTCTTCTGTTTCTGTTATCTGAACCTACAATTTTCAAAATACTGGTTAAGTATATTTCTCAGAGACTTAAAGCCCTGGGACTGTTCATATGCCAGGTGAGCCCTGAAACCCAGCAGATAAATGGCCAACTCCTACTCTCCAGTTCTTCAGGCATGATAAATAAAACAATGAAGATGGACCAGCCCCATCCCAAAAACAAGGAGTCTCTTCAACTGCAAGCAAAATAATTCCATCCTTCTGCCTCATAATATCTGCATCCCTTCTTAGCCCCAAAGTAGTCAGAGTAGACATCATGGCAAATCCCTCAAGACTGAGGAATGAACAATAATAAGGGAGGAGTGTAACCACCCACTAAAGCAGATTTATTGTTATTGTAGTTATTGTCTGAGTAATTTGTAGCATTGACCTAAAAAAATAAATCTTTAATTTAAAAAATAAAATAAAAAATTGAGAAGAAACAGTACAACATAAAATAAGAAACTGTGAAAATTGTCATGAACCACAATAGATTCAAAGGAAATTAAAAGAATTATAGGGGGAATAGGTGTGGCTCAAGTGGTTTAGCACCTGCTTCCCACCTGGGAGGTCCTGGGTTCAGTCCCCGGTGCCTCCTAAAAACAAAAACAAACAAGCAAACAAATGAATAAACCAACTATTCAGGGGAGCTGATGTGTCTCAGTGGTTGAGTGCCAGCTCCCCACACACGAGGTCTGGGGTTTAATACCCAGCCTCGGCACAAAAAAAAAAAGAATTATAGGGGAAGCAGATGTGGCTCAAGCGATTGGGCTCCAGTTTACCATATGGGAGATCCCAGGTTCATTTCCCGGGACCTCCTGGTGAAGGCGAGCTGGCCCGTGCCACAAGCTGGTGCAACAAAAGAGACAAAGAGGAGCGACAATGAGAGACACAACAAACCAGGGAGCTGAGGTGGCTCAAGCAATTGCATGCCTCTCTCCCACATCAGAGGTCCCAAAATCGGTTTCCGGTGCCTCCTAAAGAGAAGATGAGACAAGAAGACAAGCAGAAACAGAGAGCACACAGCAAATGGACACAGAGAGCAGACCTAGGTTGAAGTATATGAAATCACCATTTTTAGGTCAAATATAATTAAATATTGGCAATTTCATATGGTTCAACTGTTATCTTTGAAAAACTAGATTAAATGTATACTAATTTAAAAATAAATAATTAAAATTTGAATTATATGCATCTCCAAAAGCCAGTGTTATGCTAAATGGTAAAATGTTAGAAGTATTTCCATTAAATTCAGAAAGAACAAGATAATAATAATGTCCACTAAGACACGGGTAAGAATTTCCTGTATGTTCTTGACAATACAATTATTAATCATGATAATAGCTAATATTTATTGAATCCTAGTATCAGGTACTATTCTAAATATGTTATATGTATTATTTCATTACATAGTTACTCTATGAAATATGAAAAATATCATGCCCTGTTTACAGAAAGGGAATCCAAGATAGAGTGGTTAAGTAAGTCTCATGTAGCAGAGTTAATACATGGCAAAGTCAGGATTTGAACTCTGGCAGTCTCACTGCAGGGTTCACGCTCTTAAATATAACCCTATATTGCCTCATAGTTTGCTCACGATATTAAGAAATAGAGTATTAAGATTGGTAAGCAAAACTGTTGAAGATTTTACACTTGGAAAAATACAAGAAAGTTAACCAAAATATATGAAATACTCAGTAAGGTAGCTGATTACAAAATTAACATGCCAAAATCAATAGCTTTCCTACATACAAAAATCAAAGTTTTACATGTCTGTATAACTGTAAGACAGAGAGGGCACATGTGAAGGCTTTCTTCAGGAAGACTGCTCATTTTCATTCTTAGGTATTTTTCAATCTTTCTGCTTTATAATCATTTAAATATATAATATAAAATATATTTTAGAAATAATCTTGTATATAAATATTTATCACATGTTTACAATAGCAACAGAAAAAAAATTAAATATCTAAGAATAAATGTAAATAGAAATGAGCAGAACCTTCCTGAAGAAAATGTTCTCTCTCTAAAAGAGGCTTCATAAAAAAAAGACTTAAATAAATGGAAAAATATGCCAGTTCTTTAATTTAAAAAATGCTTAAACTTGTAAAGATGTCAATTCCATTTAGATTAATCTATAAATTTAGTGAGATCCAAATAAAAATAATGAAAGGCTTTTAACCTTGTAAAATTGCCATTTCTTCCTTTTGTATAATTTCACTGGCCAATCCATTATAATAATTAAGAACAGTAAGAATTGTCATCATTTTCTCATTTCTTACTTTTAATTGAAATAGTTTTCAACAGTAGGAATTATGCTGGCAATGATGATACACACATACATATATTTGTACTATAATTTTTTATTTATATGAAATAAACTCAGCACATCCCTATTCTCTTTTTACTGAGCTTCTTAAAAGCAGTCAATACAAGGATAGAAAAATAGATCAGTAGGACAGAAGTCAAAATTTGGAAATATACCTACACATCCATGACCAAATGATTTTGACAAGGATCCTAAGTACATGCAATAGGTAAAAATTAGTCTCTTCAACAAATGGTGTTGAGAAAACTGGATATTCACATGCAGAAGAATGAAGTTATACTCCTACCTTACACCATATATAAAAGTTGAATCAAAATGAATCAAGGACCTAAATATAAGAGCTAAAACTCTGAAACTTCTAGAAGATAACATTGGGTCAAGTGTTCATGACCTGGGATTTGACAATGGACTTTAAGATATTACACCAAAGACATGAACAACAAAAGAAACAAAAGATAAATTTGATTTCATCAAATTTTAAAAGTTTGTGCATTGAACAATATTATCAATAAAGTGAAAAGACAACCTACAGAATGAGAGAAAATAATTGCAAACCATGTATCAGATAAGGCTTTAATATCTACAATATATAAAGAACATTTACAATCCAACAACAAAAGGACAAATAACCCAATTTAAAAATGGGCAAGGACTTAAATAGATATTTCTCCAAAGAAGATAAGCTAATGGCCAGTAAACACATGAAAATATGCTCAACATCATTAGCCATTAGGGACATGCAAATTAAAACCACAATGAGATATCACTTTGCACCCACAAGGATGGCTATTTTTTTTTTTTTTTCAGAGAGGATTAGAGAAATAGGAACCTTCATACATTGTTGATAGAAAAGTAAAATTGTGCAGTCACTGTGTAAAGCAATATGATAGTTCCTTAAAAAGTTCAATATAAAATTACCATTTGATCCAGCAATCCCACTTCTAGGCATATACCCAAAAAAGAGTGAAAACAGGGTCACAAACAGATACTAGTACACCAATGTTTATAGCAGCATAATTCACAATAGCCCAAAGATGGAAACAACCCAAGTGCCCATCAACAAATGACTGGATGAACAAAACGTGGTACATACATACAGTGAAAAAGTATTTCGCCATAAGAAAAAATTAAGCTATGAGACATGATGCAACATGGAAGAAACTTGAAAATATTATGGTCAGTGAAACAAGCAAGACACATAAGGACAAAAATTGTAAGATATTTACAAGAGGTGAGTAGAAATAACAAGGAGAGGGAGATGGGGCAAGGGAGAGCATAAAAGTTAAAATTAAAAATTAAAGAAAATTAATTTTAAAAAGACAAGACAGGCAGGGTTACCAATATCCCCATTTAAAAAAACAAAAAGAAGAAGACCTGACAAGGAATTATAGGTTCACTTAATACAGCCCTGGATATCCGTCTTCATAAATAAGTAAATAAATAAAATATAGTGCAATGGATTCCCACCGCTGAGTACTATGCAGTACATTGATGTACACAAAGAGACAAGGCATGGTTCTTAAAGCATAATGTTTGTGTCATAAAAGACACAAAAAGAATTAGATATCTAACTCACTGCCATTTATGCTAATTAAAAATAAATTCGCCTCAAACAGTACATGTTTTTCAGTAAAACATTCAAATAAAATATACATACTAAACAAATTAGAATGGTTATCTATGGTGGAGGATAAAGAGAATATATAAATACATACATATGTACATAAATAGGCAGTATAAAGACCAAAAATGGTCACGTTCCACAAACTAAGAGGTATGATTAACTCAACCCTCTGCACCCAAAGTTTAGGGAAAAGTTTAGGGAAAGAAGATATTATGGTATGATATTAAAGATGGTCCTAAGTACCTCCTACTCCATTGAGAGATGAGGACTAGAATCTCTCTCCTTAAATCTGCGTTTGCCTTTTTTATCTAATTGAATGTGGCTGAAGTGACATTCTGGCATTTCTGAGGCTAGATATTAAGAATCCTTGCAGCTTCTGTCCAAACCTCTTGAAAATAAAAAAATTTAAAAGCAGTCAACTCAGCTTACCTCTCTCTCCACGTTTTTCTTGCGTCTTCTAATGCCACCACACTCTCCTAGTTTTCTACCTGCCTCTCCTTCAAAGTTGTCCTTTGCTGTCTACACCTCTTTATCTGACATCTAAAAGTTGGAGATGCCTCAGAGCTTCTCTTTATCTAAGCTCTTGTCCTGAGTAATCTCATCTGGTTCATTTAGATAATCCTACATTAAAATAGCCAGCCTGAGCCTTTCTCCTGAGTTCATTCCTCACAGCCAAATGCCTTACTGACATCTCCACTTGTATGTCAAATAGGCATCTCAAACTTAACATACCCAAAACGCAGTGCTTTGTTTGCTCTGCCTCCAAACGTGTTACTCATCTCACACTCTTTGTCTCAGTAATGGCATAAAAAAAAAACCCTATTGCTTAAGCCAAAAAGTGATTCATTCTTGAGTCCTCTCTTTCCCTCATCCCCCATATTCAGTTTAGTTGTCTAGTCCTTTTGGTTGTACCTCTAAAATATCTATGAAATTAATTCCTTTCTATCTCTACAACCACCATCCTTTCTAACTGAACCACTATAACAGCAGATATCCCTGCTTCCACTCTTGTTATACCCCTTCCCCACAGTCCATTCTCCACACAAAGGTCAGATGATCATTTTAAAGCATAAATCACATCATACCACTCCTCTGCTTAAAGTCCCCCAATGGCTTCTGTTTGAAAGTAGCACAAAATCCGAACTTTTCACCTTGGCAGCAAAGCCTCCCTGCCCCTTCCATCTCAATTTATACCACACTCTTTCTCAATCTCGGGTTTCCAGTCCTCTGATCTTGCGGCCTTTGCGCTTGTTGCTACCTTTGAATGGGACATCTTCCTCTGTTTCTTGCATGGAAAAAAATTACCATAAAAATTCCAAAAGACAAATAAAGGTAAAAATCATTGCAACACACAGAGGTCTCATTACCTTAATAAATAAAGAGGTCTTCAAAACTATTTTCACAGAGTAAAAAATACATGGCAATTCTCCTGGTGCAGAAAACTGAAGATCATTTCAAAAAATTACCCTTAGTTTCTGTAGAAATCCCAAAGGAATAGGTATTTGGGGGAGGGAGAAAGGATTAAATGAGTTAGACTAGCCAAGACTATTTTGAAACAAGAGTAATTAAAAAGAACAGCTTTAATTACTTTGTAATATGCTGTTAAAGTATATTACAAAGTTACAATAACTTAAAATAAATTAAATATGAGTGATAAATGTAGGAAAGGAGAGGTCACATATTTATAAATGATTGTGTACTGAGAGAGGCCTAAAGGATGAACTAAAAAGCTATTTAAAAATGAGAATTTAGTAGTTACAAAAAAATACAGAAAACACGGAGACATATAGGAATCTATATTTTTAAAAAAACATATTCTATGCAGTAACATATAAAAATATAAAAGGTTTAAATAAATGAAGAGACATACTTAGTGTGAGAGGGAAAAGGGGTGGGGTATATGGGAATCCCCTATATTTTCTATGTAACTTTTGTGTAATCTTAAACATTTTTTAAAAATAAAGAGAGAGAGCGAGCGATACATAGATTCTTGGTAGGAAGTCAACATTGTAGAAATATATTTTCTCCCTAATTTATTTTCTAAATTCAAAGCAATCTCGACAAAATTTTGTTTAAGGTTAATGTGAAAGAATAAACATGTCCAGAAAGCAAGGTAATTTCTTAAAAGGGAATGTAATGAGGACAGTTTTAACTTACCAAACAATAAAATGTATGTTTTCCAAAAGTATTGGAAAAATAGGTCAATTCAGGGTGAGGAGGGGTTCAAAGACACAAAGGACTTTACTGTATGATAAAAGTGTCATTTCAAATCCATGGGTCAAGGAAGAATTGGAATATTGAGCAAACTAGCGAGTCATTTAAAAATAAATAGATAGACACACATATACACAAAGGAGAGCAAGTAAAACTGGAGAAACCTGGCTAAGATAGGTGGATTGTATCAATGTCAATGTCCTGGTTGTGATATACTATAGCTTTGCAAATGTTGCATTGGGAAAACTGGGAAAAGTGTACAAGAGCTCCCTCTGTACTATTTCTCACTATAATATATATGAATCTACAATTATCCCAATAAAATTTCATTTGAATATGTAGATAAATTTGGATCCACACCAAACTCTCTACACCAAAGAAATTTCAGATAGATAACATATTTAATTTAAAAAAAAGAAAGAAAAAAAAAAAGCAAAGAAGCAAATGAGGAAGGTGTGGGAAACAGAGAGAGAGAGATCTGATCTTTAAATTTCCATTTCTTAATTTGTCCTTGATTCTGATGTTTAGATATTAATTGTAAATGAATTACATTTTAAAGGAGTCCTGTATTTTACCCCTTCTGTTGCCACTTGCTGATTTGTAGCTAGTATTATAATTAGACAATTCTTTCCCTTTGCTCAAAATCTAAATTCCCTTTCCCCATCCACATTGAACATTTCCCACCACCACTACCGAATGTATATCACAACTTTCCTGAAATAAGCTTATATTCAGTGAACCAAGGCAGATCAAAGAAAAACTAAATGTTGAATAAGAGAGCAATTATTTTGTGCAAGCTAACGTTCCTACTAAATTCTGCGCATGTATGCTTGGAGGAATATTTCTGCACATGACCTCTGATCATCCACATACAACTGAGTATCTTAACCATGAAGCCATGGAAGTTTGTCTATGGGTTCCTTTGCCTCTCTTTTCTTATTCTTTTCCTTTCTCCTTGCCTCATAGCCTTTTGTGTTTTCTGTTCTTCTACTCTTGGAAATCCTCCATCTTCACTCCCCTAATAAAATAGGAAATCACTTGGTGGCATTCATTTACACTTGTTTTGTATGCATTGGTAAAAATGAGCCATGGCTCATTTCAAGCTCCTGTATTTTGAACTTTTAATTACAAGTTAAGGAGAAAATGGCTTTGCTCCTATGAAAGGTTTTGGAAAACTAAGTGGAAAGCCTAGGAAAAGCCTCCATAATCATACTAAGTTAATCCTTTAGATAAAAACCCTTAGAGTGGCTGCTTATGGGAGCAGGGTGAGGTGAGTACAGAAAATTGGGATGGTACTAGTGATTGTAATACTTACCCATTGCTGCTATAACAAATTACCACAAAGCTAATGGTTAAAAAACAGCACAAATTTATTATCTTGCAATTCAGGAGGTCAGAAATCCAAAAATGGGTCTCACTGGGCTGAAATCAAGGAAGGCAGGGCTGCATTCCTTCTGGAGGCTCTAGGGGAGATTCCATCCCTTGCCTTTTCCAGCTTCTAGAGTCCCCCTGCATTCCTTGGTCCCTGTTCCTCTTCCATTTCCAAAGCCAGCAATCTCATCATGGCATCCTCTGCTCCCCTTGTCACATCTCTTTCCCTGACTCTGACTCTCCTGCCTCCATCTTTCACTTAAAGGACCCTTGTGGCTCCATTTGGGCCCACCCAGATAATCCAGGATAATCTTCCCATCTCAAGACTTTTAACTTAATCACATTGGCACAGTCCCTTTTGCCATGTAAGATAACATATTCACAGGTTCCTGGGGATTAGGACATATCTTTGGGGTGGGGGCCATTATTTTGTCTGCCACAGTAATAATGGGGAAAAGAATAAATTAGAGCAAGAGAAGGGTGGGTCAAGAACCAGAGGTAATAGTGTGCTAACTAACTCACTACTAAAAATAGTGAGTTTAAACATTCCACCTTTCACCAGGGTGACGTCCAGTGATTCTCAGCCTTGGCTGCACAGTAGAATCACCTGAGAAGCTTTAAAAACTCCCAATACCCAGTCCACAGCCCAGACCAATTAAATCAGAATCTCTGCAGGTAGGAAACAGGCACCAAGAGTTTTTAATGCTTCTCAGGTGATCCAATGTGATTTGAGAACCCCTGGTGTAGGCACTAGGTAATGACTGAAGAACTCTTCCTGTGGGTTTTGAATAAGAGGAAGTATTCCTAACTGGTGGAGGACCTGGAGCTCCCCTGGTTGACTGACTCCTACTTCCAGTTACTTTTCAACCTATACGGCTTCCCTCACTCCCTGGTGAAAATCACACCCACCCCCCCCCCACCCCCATTCACTCTCTCTAAGTTCTTCTGTCTCCTCATTGAGACCCATGTCTCCAAGCTATCAGGACCAGGATCCAGTCAACCATCTTGCTGAACTGTCAGCCCTACCTCACCCCTACTCCTCCTTCATGATATAAGCTGCTGCCTAAGTCTCTTCAACCACCACCTTAACCTCCTCCTAAAATGTGGTAATAGTGCTTTTGCTTTCTGGAAAGGCCGTTCCTGCCCTCCTTGGCCGAGTCTCTCTCTTAGTCCTCCAGCATCCAGGATACCCAGAGTAGAGCAGCAGCTAGAAACATTTAAATGTCCATTACAGACCCCTACATGCAAGTGGGGACATTGAGTGAAATGTAGGAAGAAGGAAAATGCATGGGGATCTATAAGAATTGAGAGGCTAGTTCCAGAGAGTGTATGTGTGTGGGTGTGTTAAAGTGGATGTGTTAAAAGTGCTAGTCATTTTTATCATTGAAGAATTAGCGGAAAGACTAATATTTTGTCTTGACTGTAAAAACCAATGCCAAATAATTTTCATGAATTGCTCATCATTTACATAATTATTATGCAATATGAAGACTATATATATAACATTTTGTGTGTCATAAATATATTTATATACATCAACAAATATATCACATTAACTTCATTTCATTTGAAGGTGTTGCTTACTGCTGCTTATACTGTTCATATTACAAATTCACAGTTTTGGGCTCAAGACATGGTCATGTCTAACAATTTAAAGAATTAGTAGTAAATGTTATTTTAACATATCCTTAATAACTTCTAATGTTGATATACAAACACAGAGCAATACCAGTTTACAGGCTCATAACATCAGATCAAAATTTTTGGTAAATAGGTTCAGTTTTGGAGTGCATTGTTTTGACCTATAACATGTACAATTTGTGCAAACTTAGTCCTGTTCTACCAGTGATTCTTCACAGAGCTTTATACAATACCCTGCACAAGAAGGTGCCACTCTTTCTCTGTAACCTGGTATAGAAATTGGAGTGATTCACTGAAATAATTTCAGTTCAATGTGCCTACCTATAGATATATATAGTGTATATAATATCCATTCTTCCAGCAGGGGGCTCCCTCACCATTGGAAGTATAGATGGGAAAAGTTGAAAAAGTATCCCCTCAGTTGGTAATTCATTTATTTATTCATTCCAAAAATATTATTTAGTTTCTACTAACTGCCAGACTTTGTGTTATTTTCCTGGGCTAGAGTAGGGAGGTCTTTGTTCTCATGGATCTAATTAATCATAGATCTAGTATCTAATTTTGTGGTTACGTCCTCTAGAAATAAAAATTGTTT
Source organism: Cabassous unicinctus (assembly GCA_029593785.1). NCBI lineage: Eukaryota > Metazoa > Chordata > Mammalia > Cingulata > Chlamyphoridae > Cabassous > Cabassous unicinctus. The sequence goes on along the minus strand of JAQZBX010007943.1, from coordinate 29,247 downwards.
TCTAATAAAGGGCATACATGGGGTGGGGGAGAGGGCTGATTCTGGTTGTTGGGAAATTAAGTACTTTGGAAAAGGCTTTGAGTACACATTAAATTTGGGTTTGTTCTCCTCTGCATTCGGAAAAATATATTCTCTCCTGCAGATAGAAAAGAAATTGTCCCTGCTCTATCAATACTCCCACCGGAAATCCAACCAATGCTAGATTGTGAGAAGAATGACTAGTCTAGCGGTAGAAGATTTCTGTGCAAAAAAAAATTCAAAGTTCTAGACTTGAATCTATTATTCTAAGAGAGACAAGGGAATTAGAAACAATATTCAAGATTCAGAGACAATAAACATCATCTAGTATAGTGGTGGTCAATGGCTTTGTACAGGTCTTAGTCAAGATATTTTCAGAATACATTTTTATTTTCCTTCCAAATGAAAATGACATTATTAAGTCTTATGGGTGGAAAGTATGTTCTTAAACTTGGATTATCCACTTCAATGAATTAAAAATCCTAATGAGAAGATTGGCACTTTCATGAACCACTAAAATGTTATTATCTGTACATATTTGAGAGGTAAAACATGGTTGCAGCTTCCAGTCTTTCTTCTTAACATTAGCTCTCAGGCTGATGTACATTATTGATCTCATTTTGCAGATTAGGGACCTAGAGCCCAGGCAGCTTGAAGGACTTGTCCATATCACGCAGCGAGTTCTGAGCACTCTTGTTTTTACATATGCTTTCTAGAAGATCATGAAATCATAGCATCTTAGAGTTCAAACGAATCTTGGGAAGTCAACCAAGCCAACCTTCTGCCCGAAGTGAAAGTCCCTTCAGTAGCATGCCTGAAAGGACAACATCTATGTAATAATAGAGAGCTGACTTTTTCCACCACTGAAAAGGACCCATTCCATCCCTAAGAAGTTCTCATTGTTATAAAATTCTTACATCGAGCCCAAATATAATTTCTCATTGTTTCTGGTCTTATTCATATCTACATGAAGAGCTACATTGCAATTAACAATAATTATCATAAACCCCAATACTTTTTTCCAAGGTAAACATTCTCAGTTTTTCCATCCAAATGATATAATTTCTTTACATCCTTAACTAAATCCCATCTAGATCTTAAAATGTGAAGTTATTACAGATGAATCTGACAACCACTGAGTACAGTAGGATATACAGATACAAAGTATTTCTACTTCCCAGAAAAAGTATTTTTACCTGTAGATGAGAAAATAAAGAGTATTCCACTCCTGAGCAGCTATGGGGAAAGTTGTCTTTTATGCCATTTCAATCTATGGAAGGCTTTTTTCAGTTTAGCCAGTCATACTCATACTAAAGTATGAGTATATTTGGAAAATACAAACCAAAAAAAAAAAGACATTGCAGCCATATGATAGCAACACAAATCAACCCAGAAATTCCAAATACTTCCAAAGTCCCAGGGTTTCACTGGGTCTCAATTGAGTCCAAACTGCTCAATAAATACGTAGAAGTTTAGTGCTCTCTTGGCGATTCAGTGTTGTCATTAAGCACATATCCTCCACTATGTAGTTATAGAACTATAAAGGGTCGTTACGTTCAAATAATAAGCTTATCAAGAAAACCACCAAGGAGTCCAACAGTATATATATCTATTAATAAACAAAATGTAGATGTATTTATCAAATCAACGAGTAACAAATACCCATTGCAACAATTTCCATTCCTCACCAACTCTTAAAACTAGTTTTAACTAATCAATCACGATAAAAACTAACTTGTTTTCTTCAATCCTACTGAAACTCTTTATGATGCTTTGAGCAGCTCAGCAGTCCCTCAGAATAGCCCCAGGTATAGGCCAGAAAGTCATTATTGGCAGATGCTCAAAATTTAACATTAGGTCCCAACAAATTTCATGGATTGTCGTCTTCATCTTTTTAGCCAGAAAGTAGCCACATGTTCATCGACTTTCAGTGTGTCGAAAGAGAATTTCAGAGGTTTATAAGGATTATATTCACTGAGTCAAAAATAAGTTTATTTATGGAAACAACGGGACCAATTATTTGAATTAAAATCTTCTTCAGAAGATTTAGAGCAAACATTATTAATACTTGTGCCAAATTGGTCTTGGACATACTCAGTTTACTAAGATGGTCTTAATGCATAAACTATTACTATATTGCATGTATACTCAATTACTTTCTTTGGAGGCTTTTTAGCTCCCAAACATGGGGCATTAAGATAATGGTTACATAAACTATTTCATTTCACACTTATAACAAATCTTTTCATAAAGGTACTTTGTTAGTCCACCTTCTGCAGATGATAAAATTGAGTTTTAGAGAAGTTTTTTGTTCAAGGTCCTTACCCAGTAGGTGGCAGAACTGGGGTTTGATTCCAGGTGACTCCAGAGTTTATACTCTTAAATGCCACACTTAACAAATCATGCCTTTCTTCAAGGAAGGCATCTGGGTTATGGATCTGTGTCTGCCACCTGAAAAGAGTAAAAAGTTCTTGGGCAAAGAAGACTCTGGTTTCCACTTTTGACAATTCCCTTAAATATCAAACCAAATATTGACATCCACTTCCTAAACACTTCTTTTTGGAAATCCTAAAATCACCCCAAACTCAATATTGAGAACCAAATTCATTAGCATTCCTGCACAGAGACAGGTTCATGGAATGAGAATTGTACATGGTAGGAAGTCAGAAAACTGGGTTCTAATTCTAACCTTACCATGTACTATCATGAATAAAATACCCCCTAGAATTCTATTTCCTCAACCCAAGAATGAAAATAATAATGTTATCAACTTTCTAGACTTGTTATAAGAATTAAATAAGAAAAATAAATATGAAAACTATTTGCAAAATCCTATATAAACATTATAATTATTATGCTTCCTGTTTACTTTGTACTTTGTTTATAAGATGTAATCAACTGGAATATTTTCATATTTCCACCTTTATTAAGGCTAGCAATAACAGGATGTCAATAAAGTGAAGGAATTTTCAAATATTAATTTTCATAGTTTGCCAAACATACAGTAAAAATGCTAAAACTCTTGTTCCTAACATTTTATTTTACTCATTTTAGCAAGTACAAAGGACAACAAATTTAGCCAAGAATGATTTCAAATTCATTTCTATAACTCAAAACACTCAACTTTTACAACAAATGTAAGACCAAGTAATAAGCACTGAAATATGTAATTGCTTTATAGAAATATTTGTTTTCAATTTAGGTTTCAGAGTTATGTGGGAGACTAAATTATATTATTTTAAATGGCCTTTAGTCAGGTAAACTCCCAGTATCAGAAATAGATTAGGAAATAAAAGTATAGTCACAGAAAAATGAAAACGAATTTTTAAAAGCATTGGACCTAAAACTATCATTATCCTATAAACCATAATGAAGACTACTACAGTTTATTATTGTATCAATCACATTTCAAAGTATTTCTATATACAGTAAGACAAGGTACTGTTATTATAACATTTTTTAAAATGTAGATTTTCATCCAAGGTTTCTTTTTTATGACCAAGAAATAAAATGCATATGTGCTCATTTTGATACTAACTTAAAATTGAATCTCTTTCATCCTGTATCTTCTTATCTTCATATCTGAAAAGTAACTTCATGCTTAGGAAATGCTGTTCAGTTCACACCTCCAGGTCCTTTCCAGCTCTGTGGGTCTGACCCATACGTGTAGGTCCCCCACTCCATCTCCTCCGCCTTTACACTAGTACTGGACTACATTCCCAGAATTTCCTTACTCAGATATCGGCTGCTGTTTGCTGGGTGCCCATCTTGCCAGTCCCTGCCCCATTCTAACCACATCCCAACTGTTAGCTTTGGGTGCCCGATTAGCTGCAGGCAAAGCTGAGGACTTGTGAAACTTCTGAAGGCCAGACAGGCAGGGAATCAGCGATCCTCATCCACAAAAGAAAATTCTGCCTTTGAAAATCGCCTTAACATGCTCCCTTCCAAAAGCAGAGATGCCAGGCAGGTCTTCAGAGCATTCATATTTGCATGTTTTCAATCATTTGGGGGTGGTGTAGCAAAGTGTGTGTGGCAAAGTGCATAGCACGGTCTCTAGTGCAAAACTACCTGGGTTCCATTTCCAACTCTGCCACTTACTAGTTTTGTGTCCTTGGGTGACTGACTTAATCCCTCTGTGCCTGAGTTTGCTCATCTATAAAATGGGAAATCACTGAACCTATCTCATAGAGTTGTTGTAAGAAATAATTGAATTAATATGTGAAGAGTTATACAGTGCCTGGCATAGCATTTGCCAAATGAATTTATTATTATTATTGCTATTATTTTTTAAAGATTTATTTATTATTTATTTACTTACTTTTATTCATTTTTACCGCCACCTTTCCCCCCCATTTTTGCTGTTTTTGTGCCCATTCGCTGGGCAATTCTCTGTGTCTGCTTCCTGCCCTCTCTTCTCATCCTTCTCCTCCTGTCTTCACCGGGATTCGATCCCGGAAAACTCCGATGTGGGAAAGAGGCATCCTACTGCCTGCGCCACCTTAGTTCCTGGTTTTTCGGTATGTCTCGTCTTGGCTCTCCCTTGTGTCACTCTCCTGTTATGTGATCATCTTGCTGCATAGCTCGGCGGACCCTGACGGCACACCTGTACATGCGGCCTGATAGCACACCCACTTGCAGGGTCTGGCGGCGCACCCACGCATGGGGCCTAGGGGACTCACCCGCTTGAGGGGCCTGGCGGTGCACCTGCTCGCAAGGCCTGGAGGCCCACGCACCTTCTATATTTTTCTTTATTTTTACTGGGAAGTCCTGGGGATCAAACCCAGGTCCCTCCATATGGGAGACGGACGCCCAACCATTCGAGCCACATCCACCCCCTATTACTATTATTTTTGTTATTATTCCTTTGTTAAATATTTAACTGAGCTCTGCAAGTGTTATTATTCTAGGCGTGATAATACAACACAGAGCAAGAAAACTTACAAATAGCCTTCTTGGTATTTACAGAGGAGACAAACAGCCAAAAAAACCTCACAAATATATCATAAAAAACATGATATAAATGCATAAGAGATGGATGTCCTTGAGAACCTTGGGCCTATCTACCAGATCTTTTCATGCCTGCGGTGTCTCTATTTTTCCAGGTGACAGGAGTCTGCTTTGTTAGCTTAGTCAGTGATCTAGTATCAACTTGCTTGTCTTATTCCTTTCTGCCCTATTTTTAAGCAAAGGCCTGGTTGCCACTTTCCCCATCGTGTTTCTGAACAGTTCTGTTAAGCCACATCTTGTGCTTCCACCATTGCAGTACTACCCTTTTGAAGCTTTGCCCTTGCCCTGGTTTTTCCAGGTCAGCATTCCCCTTGGACATTGTCACTTGAACAGCAGTTATTCAAACCCAATGAGTCTCACTGTCTTGGTATATTACTCCAGCTTCTTCTTTCCCAAGTTACCCCATAGTCTACCAGACACAGTTACTGGCTTCAAATGCTAGCTACATGAGTTTTACCAAGTAACTCAGCATTTCTCAGTCTTTATTGTCTCATCTGTAAAATGGGAATACAAATATTTACCACAAAGAGTGGCTTAAATAAGATAAAACCTCTTAAACAATTTACAGTGTCTAACACTCAATAAAGTCATTTGCACAAGTATTTATATCCCCCAAGCACTAGGGATATAAGAGTAAACAAGATATAACTTGTTTGTACATTTCTGAAGATTATATTTTATTGGGAGAACCTGCCAAAAAATAAAATTATAAAAATTGTAATAACTGCCATGAAGGAATAAAAAATGTGCTGAGATAGAAAAAGAAGGGGACTTACTTTAGGTAGAGTGTTCAGGAAAGGGGAAAGAAAGGAGGTAGCTCGGGGGAGCAGCACGTGCAAAGGTCCAGAGGCAGGTAAGATTAAGGACCAAAGAACTACAGCCTAGTGAGCGAGGGCACAAGATCTTCTAGCCCTCCATGGTAAATGGTTTGAGTTTTTCTTATAATGCTAATTATTCTCCCTCCTACCTCCTACTTCAACCTCCAGTCCCTGGCTTTGTTTTTTAAATGTAAAATAGCTACTGCTGCTCAAAAGTCTAGTCCAGGGGAGTAGATGTGGCTCAAGCAATTGGACACCTGCCTCCCACATGGGTGGGCCTGGGGTTCAGTTCTCAGTGCCTCCTAAAGAAGACACCACAACCAGCAAGATGTGTGACCACCACAACAAGCAGACACCGCCACAACCAGCAGATGCAGCAACCAGCAGATGCAGCAACAAGCAGGGAGCAGAAGTGGCTCAAGTGGTTGAGCACTCACCTCCCATGTGGGAGGTTCCAGGTACGGTTCCTGGTGCCTCCTAAAAAAAGAAGACTAGCAGACAATGAGCAGACAGATGAGGGAGCCATCTCTGGGGGGCGGGGGTGTATATATTAAAAAAATAAAGTTAAAAGTCTAGTCCATTTCCATTTCAGGAATTAATCTCATTATTACTAATCCAGTTCTTTATGGAATAAAGTGGGGAAGAGCAGGGAGGCACTGTGTGATAGCCACAATGTTCTATTGTCTTCTTCCTTCTCTTCAAATATTGGTGTGCTCCAAGGGTTCTATCCTATCTCCAGGCATTCCCTAATGATGTCCTTTAGTCCAATGGCTTAACATAGTATCTATAGGCCAGTGACTCCCAGTTTATATTTCCAGCTCTGACTTCAATGGGCTCCAGATGCATATCTAACATCCTACTTTATCTCACTATTTGGATGTCTACTTGATATCTCAAATATAACATGACCAGAAGACAATCCTGACTTTTAACCTCCAAACATGTTCTTCCTCCCAGTTATTCTATCTTCAAATCTTCCCTACCACCTTCCAATCTTTTCTTTAAGTCAAAATTGTAGATATAATTCTTTATTCCTCTCTTTCTCATACCCTCCAATATCCAATCCATCAAGTCCTATGAACATTATATATTAAACAGATCCTTTGTAAATGGTCTATTTATCTATCTCAATAGCCACACCCCTAGGTCAACCCACAATCACCTGGGCCACATAGCAGTTGTCTCCTAAAGTGTCTACTAATTTCCCTCCAACAATCCAAAAATCAAATCTCTGCACCACCACCAAAGCGATCTATTGAGAACAGAAGTTACATCATGTTACCCCCTCCCTTAAAACTCACAGTGGCTTCCCTCTGCACTTGGAATACAATCCAAAACCCTTACCTAGACCAGAAGACCCTGCTCCATCAGACCTCCTAGCTTCCCTCTCCTACAACACTTTCTACTCCTCTCCTCTACCACTAAGCTCCAGCCACACTGGCCTTCTTCAGTCTTTCAAACCTACCATGGTAGTTCTCACCTTATGATCTTCACTCATCTTGTTCCCTCAATGAGCTTGCTCATTCCCCGGATCATGGAAGGCCTGGACTTTTCTTGTCCTTCAGGTCTTGGCCCAAATACTTCCACCTCAGAGAAGCTTGTCCAAGATGTCTTGTGATAACAACAGTATTGCCCAATGTGTTGTGATGATGGAATGTTCCATAATCTGTGCTTTTCAAATCACCTCCAGCTGACTTACATAAAAAACAGAATGTCTTAAAACCATGTGACACATGTGGCTATTGAGTGCTTGAAATGTGGCTACAGTGGTTGAGGAAATAAATTTTTAATTTTATTTATTTTAATTTAATTAAATGTAAATAACCCCATGTGGGGTGAGGGCTACCCCATTGGACAGAACAGCTCTATACTATCACCAAATTTTATTTTCTTCAGAGCACTAATAACTACCTGAAATAGCGTGTTTGTTTATTTCATGGATTCCATGATGGCAGGGACCTGGTCCGCCTAGAGGAAGTGCTGAATGCACAAAAGCTACTGTATAAGTTACCTATTGCTGCATGCCAAATTACCACAAAACCAGCAGCTTAAAAACAATATGGTTTTAAAAACAATATGGTTGCTTTTACATGGCAACCATAGCATGGCAGCTTGCTTCAACAACCTGTGCAAGCCAAAAAGGCAAGAGAGAGAGTTTGCTAGCAAGACAGAAGTTAAGAATCTTGTGTAAACTAATCATGGAAATGGCATCCCATCAGCTTTGCTATATTCAATTGGTTAGTAACATGTCACTAGGCCAGCCCACACTCAGGAGTGGGGATTACACAAGGTCACAAATACCAGGAGGCAGAAATGTTTAGGGTCCATTTTAGGAATTTGACTACCACAAGTGGTTATTGAATATTTGCAGAATGAATGAATGAATGAGTGAAAGAATGAAGTTCCTGCTCTCTCCTGGCTTAGTAGTTGTGCTATTGTAGCATCTGTTTTCCTCACTGTGGAATGTAAAACATCTTGAATTAGAAATCATCTTTTCCTAAAGAAATCTGAAAAATTGAAAGTGCAATGGAAAAGGAAGCTTCTTAGCAAAGCAGGCAGATCTTAAATCATAATTGTTAAGAACATGAGCCCTGGAGTCAAATTGCTCAGATTCATAGCCCAATTCTGCATTTTTACCAATTCTGCACTTCTCTGTGCCTCAGTTTGCTCTTAGGATTGCTGTCAGGATTTAACGAGTTAACAAATATGACATACTTAGAACAGTGTCTGGTAGAGAATAAGTACCCAAGAAGTGTTAACTGTTATAATTATTACTACTACCACTACAACTACAGAATTTTGTGTTGAAAACAAATTTTCCGCTTCTATCTCTGTTAATGTGATTCTTTCTAGTTAATGATTGTGTCACTCAGGGTTCTATTTGCAAGCAAAAAAAAAAAAAATCACCTCCACCTGTCTTACACAAAAAATAAAATGTCTTAAAAGCATAGTGGGTGGCTCCAAGAATCACTGGAAGAACTGGAAAACTGGCATCAGGGTGTATGGCAATAATTTTATGAGGTAGAACTTGTTTGGAGAGAACCTCTGTCCACTCTGTCCCCACTACTGCCACTGCCACCTCTGAACCTCAAATGCTTCCAACATCCCTAGTCCCAGATGCTGCTTATGGCCAACTGCCCTAAAGAACTCAGACTTCCTGCAAATATGGCTACAACCAGAGAGCAAGCCTTGCATCTTCACCTCACTAGCTCTGGGTTCCCAGCTGAGTATATCTAACTGATGGAGTCTAGGTTTCTCAGGGATGCTAGAAGAGCAAGTATTTAGCATTTTCCTCTTCTGTAGGATGGAGACAGGCCCTGACTCCTTCTAAGATTCATTAGACAGAAATTTCCAAAAAATAAGATGAGCACTCCAATGCCAGGCAGCCAGAAATAGTTTTTAAAGGCAAATGTCCACTAGAACGGTCACTAATGATTTCTCTACGATGAGAATGCCTTTTAAATCCATGTGTTAAAGATTTAGTAAATGCCCAAAGAAAAGTTCCCTCAGGGATTTATGACCGTCATTATATTCCTTTCTGGAGCTGGAATGAAAGAATGGTCAAAATACTCATTGTTTGCTTTTTGGCATTATTATTTTCTCACTGATGTCTTTTCCTTCCCTAGAAAATCATTAATTGCATATTATTTTTTCCCATCAAGCCTTGTGGCCTTTCAGCACTAGAAGCTGTGGTACTACAAAGAACTTGCCATTTTAAAACCAATTTGTCTCTATTTATGATCTCCTTGGAGGAAGCTCAAAATCTTATTGCTTCCTCCTTCCCTTTGCTTTCTTGCTAGTCATGTTTTCCCCTATGATCAGAGCAACAGCTAGGATATCACTCAGGTGTTTGTCTTTTGGACCTGTTTCCTCTGAGCCACTAACCTTGAGTTCTCAAAGAAATACCTCTGGCTCAATTTTGAGTGATGTTTTAATTTGCCTATAATCATCTTCAGCAGGTGAGTAACCAGAACACAGTGTGTTAGAACCATGGAGGCTTCAAAAAGCCCTAGCTTGTCCACTGCAGTAAGCTCACTCTTTAATCACCTACAAAGAAGCCAACCTCTGCTAATACTCCCCCTTTCAGCCAGGAAGGGCAAATCAACCTAAACGAGAAGTCAGAATAATTTATCATAGGATCAAATCAACCTCAGTCAATTGTTCAATCACCCACTCATTTATTTATTCAGTTATATACTGAAGACCCACTTGGCTCCAAGTTGTTCTCTCCTAACAACATCCATACCTGTTACAGATCTGAAACACTATTCCCACTCTCCTGGCCTGAGTTTCATTCATCTCTTCTCCCTAAACAGATTAAACTGTAAACTCATTTATTCTGGCTCATGCCTTTAGGCTGGATGCTCAGCCATGTACCACACACCCATTGACAATAGGACTCAACAATTTACCTTGAACATTTCCTCCATCCTGAGTCATGAGACCTAGCCTGCATCCCTCTCCAGCTCCTGACTCCTTACCTGTTTCCATTTTATTGACCTGAGCTCACCTCTTGGGCCTAACACTTTGTTCAGCTTTTCTACTCTTTCTGTCCTGTTTCCTTAACCGCAGTCTTGTGTGTCTCTTTGATTACACCAATACCAGATATTTTGGGCAAACACCTTTCCAGGTCTCATCCAGCCCCAGACATATACACCCTTTGCTAAGCCCTTGTGGCTAGTGCACTACCCAGCATAAAAGTCAGTTAGGGTGGAGCCATCTTTCCAGAGAGTAGAAACATTTTATAACTGCTAAAATCATGACAAAAGTACCCAAAGTGCATGAAATCAGCTGAACATAGTAAAAATGTTTCTGTTTATTCAGCAAGAATGAAAAAATTACATGCTTTTCATCAACCTAAACATGAAAAATAAATAAAAATAATGAGCCCTTAGAAAGGTTGGACAGGAGTCATCATGTCCCAGAGTGAGGAGAAATAGATTTTAGGAGAAAAATAATGGTGCAGAACACATGGAAGTGCCAAATCTTCTCTTCTCCCCACCAACATCCCCAGATTATTTTAGATATACCACACTGCTGTTCCCTTGGGTTCACCCTGGCCTGCCACCAGTAGCCAGAGAGAATCCTGATCCAAACCTGAAGTCAGCACATGATTCTGCCTGACGTAAAGTTCTAGGAATTGACTCTGGCCCATAGGAGTCTGTGGCCTCAGCTCTGGATTCACGGCCACTCCCTCTTACCCCCATACACACACACACACACACACACACACACACACACACACACACTTGCACACAACATGGCCTGTATGCTGCCACTCTGACCTGACTCGGGTCTTGGACTATTGCTCGCTGACTCAGTGCTGATACACTGCATGACTTTTACAGAGCTTACTCAGGGCATGCTGCAGAGCAGGTTCCCTGGACCCTCACCTTCAAAGTATTTAACTAACTGCAAGGTTCTTACGTGTTCCTGACACTGTATCTTCATAAGGTACATAATCTAAATGAGAATTTGGGAGGAGCAAGAAAAATGGGTGTCTGGATTTTATACTCATGTAAGACTTTCTGGGCAGCTTTAATGCCATTTTAGCACTGCATTATTCTTACCACATTTGAAAAGTTTGTCAGTAATATTCTTTAAGTCAAACTTTTTCCCCCAGAGAAGATCATTACAGCACACTCAGCAAGTCCATTGTTGTCAGGACTTGCCCTGACTTTTCACTTACACTTCCCCCACTAGCCAAGCCCTCCAAGCCTGCCTTGGCCTTCGCAGTTGCTGCTCCCCTGCCTGGAATGCCCTGCCTCCAGAGGTTTAATGCTCACTCTCACCCAAGCCTCAGCTCAAATATTGCCCTCTCAAAGAGGCCTTCTTTGACCACCCTGTCTAGATGATGCTATACCCCACAACTCCAGTCATTCATTACTATAACACCCTTATTATCTTCATAGCACTAAATGCCCCTGAAATTATCTTATTAATTTACTCATTTACTATCTGTCACTAGAATATTATCTCCATGAGATCAGGATCTTACCCATTTCTCTTCTGGACTCCTAAAAGTGTCAGGCTCTGAATAAATAGTTATTGAATTACTTATTGTAAATTCATAAATTATATTTAAATATCTAGTAGGGCTGGACCACTTCAGTAATCTTTCTTCTCACCCCACTTCTAGAAACCTCTATTGTAATGATTTGAAACTCCTACAATTGAATTTGATGTAAGTTCTGCTTTGTGTAGATATGTGATTTAGCCTTTGAAACCCACAATTTTTCTGACATAATTAATATTTGTTCATTGAAAATGTAGAAAAATGTAGTGAAGAAATCAAGAAATCAACCATAACCTCAAAACTCAGAGAATGCCATGATTGATATTTGATTCCTTCTAGTATTATTTCTAAGTAAATGTACACATAACACACTTACAAAACCATTTTATATGATTTTACTTTCTCAAATTTGAAGTGTATTCCATAGTTCTCCAGTGAATAAGGTCAGTGGTTACCTGTGGAGAGGTAAGTGGGGGTAGTATAGGACGGGTATGAGAGAAGTTTTTTCACGTTTTACTCCATATGCAACATTTTCTTCAATTAAAAAAAAAAAACAAGCACACATTCATATATTACTTATGTAATATAGAAATAAAATAACTTAATCTCAGTTAAAATTGGCATTGTCAGTGTAAGATCATTCTTTTGATTTGTGTTTTAAAACAGATATCAAAATTCTCTTTTTTGCTGGGGACTATTTAGACCCGGCTTGCAGATGGTGGGCCTGTTTCCTTGGCTCGGCACCATGAAAAGCTGAGATGACTGTCTATTCAGGCAGGAATCTTGGCTAATTAAGGCCCTTAATTATGGTAAGAGAATTCATCCATTCATGTAGTGATAAGTATCTGGCATAAAAAATTATAGCAAGATAGACAGGATTCTGGTCCACATTAAGCCTACTTTCCAATGCAAGAGACAGATAATAAATAGGTGTATTATTCAGAATAGGTTAGGCTATCCTGCAGTAACATCTAACCCCCCAAATCTCAGTGGTTTACAACATAAAATGTTTATTTCTCGTTGATGCTACATGACTACCATGGATTGGCACAATTATTCTTCCCACATGCCAGATAAATGCCTACTCTTTTCCAGGGAAATAGTCCAAAAAGTTCTAGCCTATTATAATATCAAGCTCAAAGTCGAGGATCACACAGTAGTCTCTACATTAGTGAATGATGCATGGTAGTCTCTAAATAGGGACTAGATATGTCTTCTTTTGATCTGGAGACATATTAACTAAATAGACAAAGTATGTATCTCCACCACCCCCTCAAAAACGTAATATATGATAGTATGTAGGAACAGGATAACCACAGTAAACACTCCCATTCAAAAAGGGGAAGAGTGGGATACAGATAGCAATCATTAGTCTGTGGTGATTCTGAAATTCTGTTGGGCAGACATTCCAAGTGCCCTCTACTCTAGAGGTGTAGGGTGGGGAATGTCCCTTGATTTGACTCCAATTTTAATCCATGGGAGGGGTACTCCAGCTCCAGAACATTGTTTCCTGTGGTCCTTAGCTTCACCTTCTGGAAGGGAAGGGAGTCCTTCTTTTCCATTATCCTCCTTGTCTTTATCCTAAGTGAGTTTTGGAGAATATGTCCTCCTTGTGGATTGAGCCCCTTTCTCAGGCTGCTTCCTGCATACAGAAGGTTGAGGTCCACGGGTCATTTTAAGTCACACTCACAGTTTTCATTAGCACTGACTAGTAGATCTTTGGACACAACTCTCAAAAATTTGGCCAGCTTCTTCTACATTTGATTCAGGTCAGCTCCATGTGTCACAGTCACAGACACTGTACTTTCTGAGACAAAACTTTCTCTTCTACTTCTCTCTTGTGAGTTCCTTGACCCTAGCAGGCTTTGATGGACCACTGCACCATTTTGTCCAACTGGAAATATGTACCGGGGGGAGCGGATGTGGCTCAAGCAGTTGGGTGCCTGCCTCCCACATGAGAGGTCCTGGGTTCAGTTCCCGGTTCCTCCTAAAGAAGACGAGCAAGACAGTGAGCGAAGGGCAGGCACAGCCAGCTGACGCAACGAAATGTTGCAATGAAATGACACAACAAAATGTTGCAATGAGATGTCACAACAAGAGGCACAACAATCAGGGAGCAGATGTGACTCAAGCGATTGGACACCTCTCTCCCAAATGGGAAGTCCTGGGTTTGGTTCTCTGTGCCTTCTAAAAAAAAAAGAAGAAGAAGATAAGCAGACAGAGAGAGCACACAACGAACAGACAAAGAGAGCAGATAGTGAGCGCAAACAACGGTGGTGAGGGGAATAAATAAATAAATCTTTTTTAAAAAAAGGTGTACTGGGTACCACTTTATTCTATTTAGAGATTTTAGCCATGGGTGTGACAGTCATATCCTTTTTTTGATCTTTGCCACGAGGCTGAGTTCTAATCAGCTTTCGCTGCTCATCTCAGTTTTGCTTATACTGATTGAGGTTGAGAATCATTTGCATCTTCCAACACGTCAAGTCTCCAAATTTCTGGACTCTTATTATCTCTTTCATTCATGAATGCGAGCTGGACAACTCTTTTCTGAAACTGTCCTTTCCTTGATATCTTGTGTAGCCAATAGTTACCAACACATACCATCAACTTTCTTTTTCAGCCTCATTCAATAGAGCAGTAAGTTTATTGGGTACATTAACTGCCTTCCATGTTTCACTATGCTTTCACAGGAGACTATTTTACCAAATGTTTCACCACTGTGACTATAAACCACCAACTTTATGGTTTCTAACATTTTCTTTGCTTCCCAGTAGCCAGCCCCTAAGCTAATAACCCATCTATTTAAGGTTTTGTTGTAGTAGCATCCCACTTTGGGCAATCATTTCTGTTATCAGTCAGGATTGGGTTGGTGTTGCTGTAGTAATAGACACCCAAATCTCAGTGGCTTAAAACAATAAAGATTTAATTCTTATTAATACTACATATCCATCCTGGGGTGGCAGGGGAGCTTTGCTCAGTGTAGTCACTCAGGAACCCAAGCTGACTGTGTAGCCATTATCTTGATTGTTGCTGGTTACTGTACCAGAGTGAAAAAGAGGTCTAAAGGTCTTGAATTGGCAAGCCTGGAGCTGACTCATATTATTACTGCTCATAACTAATAGGCCAAAATTAGTTACATGACACTACTTAACCATGAGGAAGCCAGGAAGAGAAATCCTCTCTTATGCTCAGTATGGCAGACAAAAGGGAATATTTTGTATACCACAATAAGTACATAAACCAATAATGAAAATAATTGCCATAAGTTCTGTGAAGGGAAAAAATAAGGTATATAATAGCAGTAATCAGGGGCATATTTAAAGTGGATGATCTTAAAGGCCTATCTGAAGAGGTAGCATTTGCATTGATCTCTCAAAGGTGTGAAGGAGTGAGCAAGAGTTAGAGGAAGAACATTCCAGAAAGAGGAAACAACAGCATAAACTAGGCAGATCACACTGGAGAAGTCTGGACTAGAGTTATAAACCAAGATCTATCAGAATGATGTAATATAGAGATTCACCATCACACAGATGGGAGTGCGACTTAGAAGAGATGGGGACTTCAGAGTTTGCCTAACAAATTCCCCCTTGAGAAGTGTTTCAGGCAATGTATCATCGTTGGATATGTGAATTTGTATTTCTAATTATCAGGAAATAAAATTAATAGAATAACAAGCTAGGTAGTTGTCACATATTTGAAAGTTTTTCTTTTGAACTGAAATCTGTCCCTATTTGCCATAACTAAAGTACAGTAAAATTTTATTTACATTTATTGAACACTATTATTATCCCCATTTTACACATGTAGAAAACTGGAACATGAAGAGTTTCAGTAACTTGCTCAAGACGACCCAAAATTAGTAGGGGTGGAGTCTGTATTTAAAAGTAAGCAATCTGGCTCCAGTGCCTATGCTCTTAACCTCCTATACTACATTACAACGGTAGCAAAGTAGCTTGAGTCATTTGTTTATGGACCATAACTAATAATAGACTTGTTTTATATAAGTTTCAAACAGCTAAAATCAAACGGAAAAAAAAATCAAATTGTACCTGCCTTTGGGATTGCTCTGCCCTATGCCATCAAACCGATATCATTTGCTGGTCAGGGAGATGATTAAAATCTTTCCCTTGCCACACACTAAGGTCTTCCCTCCCCATCCCCACCCCAACCCTCACGGAACTTCATACATAGTATAAGCACATTAAATTCACATCGTTGTAATAGGTGTTGAAGAGTTCTTTGAGGGCAGGAATTGCTTTACTCCATCTTCTTTATTAATCCTCAGTGCCTAGCAGAGTCTGAGGCCCAACCAGTGCTTGATTACAGAAAGAAGGAAAGAATTAATTAAAATCAAACACGGCTATTAGACACTTTCAGAAGGTGAGAAAAATGCCTTCCACGTTCATGTAAGGAAAAAAAGAGGTTTTCTCATTAATGGTGGGGCGGAAATGTCCCAGTCCTTTCCAAAACCTCCCAACTCTCCCAGCATCGGACCCCTTGCACTCAGTTTTCCACTCCCACTCCCGCCCACACTCCAAGCCCACCAGCCTCCGCGCCTGCGTACAAGGGGAGCTCGCGCCGCGAGTCGTAGGGGCGGGGTCCAGAGCTGGGCGTTCCGCTGGGGGGAAAGGGAAGAGGAAGTTGGGGGCGGGTCCTAGCTGGGAGTGAACCGGAAGTGCAAGCCCTCCTGTTTCTCTTCGGCCGGGTGGAACCTGTTCTGCTGGGCCCGGCGGCTGCGAAAGAACTTTCCTTCTCCCGCCCCAACGGTCGCCGCGGCCAACTTCTTCGTCCGCCTGGCAGCCTAACCCGCCTTCTCTTCCTTTCCTCTCCGGCTTCGCGTCGCCTTGTCTCCTTCTTAGCCCGGCGGTATCCGCTTGCTGCTACCACCGCCTTCTCGTCTTCTGCCCGGCCAACTGGCCCGCTCAGCTGCAGTAATGTGCGACAAGGAGTTTATGTGGGCCCTGAAAAACGGAGACTTGGACGAGGTGAAAGACTATGTGGCCAAGGTAAGCAGGGATGAGTGGAGTAGGCGGGAGCACGGAGGTGGGATGGAGATGAGGCTGAAGAAGCTGATGGGGGTGGGGATAAGAGAGAGCTTGGGTGGAGGTGGCAGCAGGAGAGTGGGAAGTCAAGGGAGAGTCTAAAAGGGAAAAAGCGGTCCAGGTAACAGTAGTGTTCTGTGTCGCGTAACTGTTGTGTTGATACTGTCAGGCAAGGTTTAACCTGGCTCTTCTTGCCTTCCTTGGGGGAGGGGAGAGGTGAAAAACAGCTTTGTGAGAGTACTTCTGAGCCCTTATCCTTTGAGTTTGATCTTCTATGTCAGTTACTTAAATCTTCTTTGAGTGAGGTAATTCTCCATCTTGGACTTGCCCATTAAGTAGCCAGAGGAACGTTTTCTTTAACTTTGGCCCTGGCATGAATTTGAAGTATTCGGTGACCATGAAAAAGAGTACCGAAAATAGCAATAATTAAAATTCTGAAACTTGGTATCAGTTCACTGTGGAGTCATAACTTTGGGTGTGGTCTTTTTCCTGTCCCCCACCACAACAAATACGTATTTGCTTCAAGTGGTTAAGGTTGTCGTTTGGCATCTGAAAGTGTTTAAGATATCTGTGTAGTTTTTAAACAAGCATATTGACTTTAGTTGTTTCATTCTTCTCCTTGATTCCATCTGAAATGCTTACCTGTGTAATAAATAGTAATGCAGTTTAGTCACAGTATATTTGAGGGTAAAATCATGATGAAGAAAGCCAATCCAAAACGTAAACCTAAAATATAAAACTGAATCTACATTGTGGAAGAGTGGTAAACTTAGAATTTCAAGTTGGCCTGCCTTTGGTCCTTCCACTGTGCCATTTGTAATTATGAGAGAACTTGCATGTGATTATAGTATGGTGATAATCTAATAGAAATATTCCAGAACAAAAGTATAGTTTTATTACATAATCATGGAAGGCATCTTGCAAACTTTCTATAAGTGTGAGATCTGGGTTTAGATATTAAGTCTTCAAAGGATATGACTTTTAATGTATGTTGCTATGTTTTTGCTTTCAGAGATCTGTCAGGAAGCAAGTAAGCAGAAGCAGAGTTTCTTAAAACTTGTGGGGTTGTGCAAGGCAGACCATTGATACTTTCATTCTGTTTAATACCATTACAGTTTAGATTATTTTCGTGCAGATTATCTGCTTAGTTGGTTTTTTTTAATGAATTTTTAGAATGGGCCACCCTCTGTTTACATGTCTTCTCATCTAGTGGCAGTTTGAAACCTGTCTTATTGGCTATTTCAATGTAAGGTTAAAGGGAAGAAATTACTTGGAACACTTCAATCCAGTGGGACACACTGCAGTACTGTGGAAATGAGTGGGCTTTTGTTTTCCTGTCATAATGTGACCTAGGTTAGTTGATATACTTGAAATGCAAAAGGTTGAGAAGTACTGAGTTTGCAGCTACAAAAATTACAAAATTTATGTAGTGTCTTCCTGATATATTGCTTTATGTCATCTTCACATCAGTCTTGTGAAGTAAGCCCTATCAGTCTCATTTTATAGGTAAAATTACTGAGATGCAGAGTACTTAAAAAAGAGTCCAAAGTTTCAGAGATAATAAATAGTAAAGCCAGAACTAAGCTCCTGACTCCAAAACTCCATGCAGTTTCTCACAATCTAAAACTTAAGTGTGAAAGAATATAATTCTGAGATTTCTACTAGAACATTCCCAAGGTCTACTTCTAGGCAGATAAATTATGAACAAGAATTCTCAATCACACAGAAACATGTATGTTAAAATATGTGCCAATAAAGGTGGATTGATTTAATTTATTTTCAGGTAGTTTTGAAATTAGGTCATTATGTTTGATTTTTTTTTTCCCCCTATTACTACCATACTACCTACTCATTAAAAAGAAAGATGGGGAGCCAATGTCCTTCAGTGGTTTAGTGCTGGCTTCCCACATACAAGGTCCTGGGTTCAATCCCCAGCCCTGGTACCTTAAAAAAAAAAAAAGGATATGGATGAAAAGGTGAATAGACAGAGAAAAGTAAAAGAAAGTATTGAGAAGTGGGTTATCCAAAAAAGTTCGACTCCAGTATAATCCTATGAACAGACCATTGAGCTTTTTTTCTCTCTCTGTTTTAATTGAATAACTTGGGACCCTTAAAATATCTTTTACTTTGTTAATGAAAAATAACAATAAAAACAAAATAAGAAAAAACTAGTGCTCCAGATTTTACTGGCTGAGCTCCCTTGTTGTGCCTATCATACTCCCAAACCCTTATTGCAAAGTTTCTTCTGCTCAGCAGCTGTTTTCCCTGCTTATTCTTTGACTTACCTTTTTCAACCAATTCATAAGCACTCATTATTTTCTGAATTTGAGTAATGTGTGTATATCTGAGTAGGTGCATAATAAAAAAAGTACATAGAGAAACATTTGTAATTGTCTACTTTTCATTCTAAAGGGAGAGTTTTTAATAGATTGTACTCAGTACTTCTGTGACACTCTCTCATATTAACATAAGAATGAATGTACCTGTAGGAGAAACATTTTAGTATTTTTCCTTTTTAAAATTAATATATATATTAAAAATCAGTATTTGTACAGCTTTTACATGCTTCTGACTACTCTACAGAAATCTGAAGTTTGGATAGCATACAATATTGTTTTTAGGTGAGTTCTAGAACTTTGAAAAGTCAGTTCAGAGTTCCCATACCACTGAAAATTGAATGTTTCTAAATGAAAAAGAGCAACACATAAGGATAAAATTTAAATTACTCCATATTAAATATACATCTGTAATATTAAAACGATATCTGAAACAAGTTTTAAAATATTTTAACACTGGTTTGTCATATTAAGTGCCTGCCTTTCTAAACTCACCTCTCAGCAAGCACTCGGCACCATACCCTGCCATGCTGTTTCTTACTTGCAGAGTTTTACATGTGCTGTTTCATCATTCTGGACTAAGCCTGCTCACTCAGTCCCTAACCTTGTGAACTCATATTTTATCTTCTTAGCTTAAATGTCACCTCCTCCAGAAAAACTTTTGATTAAAATTAGAGTGCTGCCTTCATTTACTTTTGCACTTATAAATTGCTGTGATTTTGTTTATAGGTCTGTCTTTCATTAAGCTGAGGCTCTGAAGCGTAGATAACTATATTCTTTTTTCATCTTTGTATTTCCTTTCGAGTGCCAAGGAATTTCACACATTAAAAGCATATGTTCCTAATAAGAAATTCTGTTTATTCTTAGCCTAGCTATAGTTTCAACACACTTCATGAGTTATATAATAATAAAATTACAATTGACTGGATGACCTATATTTTTAGGTAGAAGAAAGCCCTCTGCAAGATTTTTGCCTAAGTTTTCATTTGCTTTTTACCAGAGTTTCAAAATAGGTAATATTACTCCCATTTTAAGGGTGATGAAACAGGCTTAGAGAAATTAACTTGACAAGGTCACAAAATAAGTAGCATACCTGGGATTTAAACTCAGAGCTGTCTGAATCTACAGTCTTTTTTTTTTTTTTTTAACCATACTAGTCTGCCTCAAAATGGCTATCATGTTTCTTAGTTACAGCACCTTAGAATCAGCACATTAAGAATATGAAAAAGTGGCTTACAAAAGGCTGCCATAAATTAGTACTGACTGAATAAAGACACAGAAAAATGGCAATTTTTAAAAAAATTTTAAAAAATAATTTACACACAAAGAATAATTTACAAATAATTAGCAAAGACAAACATCTCTGTCAACCTAAATTCAGTTCAGAGGCTGTCTCTGCTCAAAGTGTACCTATAAAGTGACTGATAGCTTTTGAAATCTTTTTTATATTGCTTTGTAGTCAACATAAGCTTACAGTATAATATATTGTCTTAATTATGATCCTAAGCAGTCCAGAAAAAGTGTCTCTCTGCCTTAGGAAGAAAGAAAAGTGACTAATATTTCTATTCAGAATGGTTTAGATTAAGCAAATAGCACCTTTTAAAAGAACATGGTCTTAACATTTTTTATGTTTGAGTATAGTGATGCAGTTTGTAGGTATAATTTCATTTACTTTACATCAACCCATGAACATAGTTATTATTGTTAATCCCATTTTAGAGATGAAGAGACAAGCAACGATTAAAAACAAACAAACAAAAAAAAACTTGCCCAAGGTAATAAAATTATTGAGTAGAGAAGCTCAGATCTCAACCCAGTCTTAACAACTCTAAAGCTCCTGACTATTAACCTTTTCAGCATACCGGTGACTTTCATTTCTCAATAATGCTAGATAACTCGGGATACTATAATACTTATTACATATGTGTGTGTGTGTTTAAAATAAAGAATCACAGTAGAATGATAATTATTGGGACTACTTGCAGGAGAGCTTTGTGGTAGTTTTGAGGCTCCAGCTCTCTAACAGGTGAATCTTTATGAGCTGTATTGATAGGTAGTCCCTTAAAATCTACAGCAGGTCTGATAGATGTGCTCTCTTGTTTACATGTGCTTCTGTTTCATTTGCTGTGAAATACTATACATCAGGTCTCTAACTTCCCTTTCTCTGTGGTTTCCTTTCCCTCTCCATCCCCCATTTTAATTACATCACCTTTGACACACTAATAGGTTTGAAATGCAACAGTTGTGCACCATGTGAGAGAGGATAGGATCTCTTGAACCTGAGAAAGGTATCACCTCTAATCTTTGGAAATTTCAAAACTTATTGGAATCACTTTTCACTTTCCTAATAAAATAGCATATTTAAAAGAGGTCATGATTTCCGTCTATCTTGCATTTATTGGTTTTAGGCAGTTTCCTTTTCCTCTATTTATTTTTTAATTTATGAGTTTCCTTCTTACCACAGAATATATCAGTATATATTGCTCTTTCTGCAGCAGAGCAGGCGACCCAGTCAGAAAGCCAATATCAACTAGTTTAAGATACAGGTCTTCAGTAGATATAGAAAATTTAGTATAGATAATTTTCTATTAGGTTTTTATTCTTTTTTTTGTTCTAATATAAAATAAAGGAAGATTTTCTTTTTGACATTGGATGTCCATAGGCTATATATAGTATTTTGCTTTGGGATTTTACTCATTATCTTTCCATTGTGCAAGTAATTAAAAGATTAATGAATTAAAGCTGATATTTGATTGACTTTTCAATTAGAAAAATAATATGTGCTTGTTATAGAAAAATTAAGCTGTGTTGAATATAATGTGACACAGTATCCCATTGTAAAATAAAATTAAATTAATTTTGGGTACATATTAGAAAATGTAAGTTTGGACACAAATGCAAGGTGAAGGCCTCCCATTCCTAGTCCCTGTGAACAAAGGTAACCATTCTTAACAGGTTCACATAATTAATTTCAGATAAACATCGGAAATTCATGTATTCATCCATTTCCTCACTTAAAAGAAATTTCTATATTAACTTCTGTACTTTGCTTTTTTTCCACCTTAATAATTTATCTTGGAGAATATTCCACATTGAGATTTATTTATCCCTTCACTTCAAATGCTGGTATAGTATTCCATTTTATGAATATATCTTAATGTATTTAACTAGTCCCCTATGATAAACATAGAACTACCATTTTTTATCATAAACAGAATTCCTGTGTGTATTTGGATTTCATGCTCTTTTCTGTCCATTGTAGATGAGTTTAATGATTGTAGCTTTGTAATATGTTTTAGTATTGGGTAGAGCTACTTCACTTTTGTATGCTCTTGAGAATTTTTGTGGATGGTTTCCTTAAGCCTATTGTCTTTTCTCCCTGCCATCTCAGGGAAAATAAGAGAATGTTTTAAACCTCCATCACATTTAACCCAGATGTCTTAAAATCTTCTGTCCCTCCTGTCCTCTCTCACCCTACCCCCAACCCCCACCAAATACTGGAATTATGTGATCTGAAGAACATAATGCTTTTAATTCTTTATGAAGTATTTTAGGGTATGAAGATACGGTACAGTACGGAAATATTCCATACCAAAGTATTTGAAACAGTGAAATGGTGTTTATATAATCAAATCTCAGCAGAATTCAGAATGATTAGTTACTTTATAGTTTTACATCAGAGGCTACCTTGAATAATATGCCTGAAAGTAAGTTTTTGCAATTGTATCTTTACTATATTAATAGTTCTGATAAGCTTGGAAGCTTGATTTTTTTTAAGTCCACAGAAAATTACAGGAATATTGATTATTTAAAGTAATAAGAGAAGAAACCAAAACATAAGAAGCTGACCCATTTACCTTAAAGTTCCAGAGACCCATACAGAAATTAATATCCATAAATGTAGCCTTGAGCATCAGGAAAAGTTTGTTTGGTCTCCTTTCTCTTATTTCAGAAAATCAGAGCCATGCATAATATATTTTAGAGAGATTGATATTTGACATATAAAATAAACATTTTGATACTTAGATCTAAACTCTAAGCCATTTGAAAAATTTAGCTGTCACACATACACACACAAAGGTTGTAGGTAGTAAACAACTTTACCCATAGTATAATTGACACTCATTATAACACTATTGGAATTTGGAATTGCATTATTGATGACACGATAGTATAGAGATTAAAATACAGGTTTTGGGTGTATACCTTCCAGCTCTGGCCCTCCTACCAGCTGGGTCGCTTTGGGTAAGTTAGTTAGCTGCTAAGAACTTCAGTTTCCTCAGTGGGAAAAATGAGGATAATGATATCTGCTTAATATTTTTAAACTTTGTATCATCATGTCTGGCACATGGTAAGTGCCAATACATTTAGCTGTTGTTCCCAAAAATAATAATTATAAATTTGTTTACATGCAAAACTAGCCAAAGATTATCTAGTCAAGCTCCCTTATTTTGTAAATGAGGAAAAATTAGATGTTAATGGCCTTGACCAGGATCATACTACTAATTAGGATTAGGACTTTAATTCAGTTTTTCTGAACTTGAACAGGTGCTTTATTCACTACGCCATACATGTTTTCTAATGAAGTACTTTATACTTGCTATCACCTCTACTTGAAATATTCTTCCCGGTCCTACCCCTTCTGTTTGGTAAATCTGCATATTTTTCATTTCTGTTCAGGTCCCTTTTGTTCTGCATGGCATTCCTTTTCTGCTTACACAGTTAATCCCTCCTTTATGCCAGTGCAGTGTTTAATATAGAGTTTTCTTATTGTATTCATGTTCTGTTGTAATGTTTCTTAAACTTGAGAGCTTATGGGCTCTTGCGAATACATCAGTTGACTTGAATCCAAAAAACAATGGCTTCAGAAACTCAAGTCATACGGTGTGGTATAGTATATCTTTAAGGTTTGAATGTTCAGAGAGTTTTGTCTCAATGACTGGTTAAAAAAACTCAACAAAGATGTGTTTATTAGGTATTGGTCAGTTATCATTTAGATGTTGAATAGTGCTTCTCAAACTTGAGAACTCAGAGACTCCCTCCAAAAATATTTCTGCAGATCTTGATTTAAGATACATTACTTGTAGTGGGGTCTTTGTCTATAGGGAGTGGGGTTGGGGTGGGCAGAGAGCCTTCTCAGCTTTTGAAATCCCTCCCTGTATTTGAATAATTCCTACTATAGGATGAATCTTGATGAAATACAAGGCCTGCCTCCCACCACAACAAAAGGATGAATAAATTACACTCTCCTGCCCACACTTAGGAAATGGACCCATAATCCAAACTTGGCCAATTTGATGTTTCTGTCTCAAACTGATACAAAGATACAGGCACAGTAAAGAACAATTAAAAGCTGTAGTGGCAACAGTAACACCCACTATCCACAAATAGCAGAAATGGTGGTATGCCAGTTGTTGCTTCTCTTCTGTCCCAACGTGGTTCCTATGAAAGATTTTTATTTTATTTCCTACTTTTAAGCCTCCTTTGGTTCCTGTCCATTTACTGAGCTTAGTTTTTCAGCCTTCCCAGCAATCAGGGAGCTACTTTTAGTACTGGTTTAGTGTATTACGTTTGTGTTCATCAGCCTAAATTGGTTTCTATTGCTTGCCATTAAGAACCCCCTGTTCATCTTTACCTGCCTACCTCTCCTGTTGGCACTGTGAGCTTTTTAGAAATTATCTTTGTATTCCTAAGATTTATCACATTGCCTGATATCTGCCATATAGTTTAGTTAAATTTGGGTTGAATTGGTATTTCTAGAAATCAGTCCTTCCTTTGTTGTTTTCAAAGTTGTTTTACCATGTAAGTCTTTGTGACAGATGTTCTTATATAAATGGTGTTCTTTCATTTCCTTTCTTAAAAAAGCTTTACTTTAGAAAATTCTTTATTGTTGTAAACTCAAAGAACTTTAACTTTTCCATAGTATTCCAGTGACAATAAATATCACATCAATTTCGTCTCATAACCTCTCATGCCCTTCATTTTAGAATTTCAAATAAGAATTTTTTTTAACCATGTAGTCTTTAACCATAAAGGTAAAGATGGCTTTTGTTCTTGTTTTTCCCTTGTGAAGAATAAGAATCACCAGTGCTTTTTTATTGCTATTAATGGACAAATATTAAAACTTAATGACACTTAAAACAATATAAAAGTATATAGACCATCAAACAAACAAACAAAAAAATTGAAAGATTTCTAGCTGCAGACTAAGGCCTTAGAAAACATTCTTTATTATTTTTTTATTTTAAAGCCCCCTGTAGAATAGTAATTATACTTTCACTTTGGAGGCCCCCAGACCTGGGCTTGATACTCAACCCTACTAACTTACTAACCTTGACCAAGTTATTTTTCAAACCTTGTTTTTTCATCTGTAAACGGGGATTATAATGGGACCCAATTCATATGTTTTATCCAGTTTTTAAAAGAGGTAATAAGTGTAAAATGAAACAAGCAGCATTGAGCACAATGTGACTGAATGATAAATATTAACTATTTGCATTGTTGTCTATATGGATCTTTCGTAAGAGGAGACTTGAAGAGACCAAGGCTCAATAACGGGTTGGCAAACTTTTTTGTAAAATGCCAACAGCCAGCTAGTAAATACTTTCAGTTCTGTGAAGCATATAGTCTCTTGTCACAACTACTCAAATCTGCTGTTGTAATACAAAAGCAGTTATAGATGATATCTAAACAAATGAGTGTACCTGTGTTCCAATAAAACTTTATTTACATATACAAGCAGCAGGCCAGATTTGGTTTTCGGGCCATAGTTTGCTCATCCCTGCATAACATTTAGGTTATAAAAAGTGGATTGTTTGATAAAAACTAAGTTTTGTTTCTTTCCCCTCAAGGTTTTGTTTTTGTTTTTAATTTAAAAATTTATTTTTTATACCAGTGTTACAGATTATTCAGTTAGCACAAGTGGTTACGTCCCTGCCTTGTTTTTGTTCATTCCTCAGTCTTGAGGGATTTGGGACAATATCTATTCTGACTGTTTCAAGCTGAGAAGGGACATAGATATTATGGGCCAGAGGAATGGAATTGTTTTGCTTGCAGTTGAAGATACTCCTTGCTTTTGGGATGGGGCTGGTTCATCATCATTGTTTTGTTGGTTGTTCAGGGCAAGCCCAAAGAACTGGAGAGTAGGAGTTGGCTGCATATCTGCTGGGTTTCAGTGCTCAACCAGCATATGAACAATTCAAAGATTTAAGTCTGAGAAACATACTTAACAGGTAAATTGAAAATTATAGGTTCAAATAAAAGGAGTAGAAGAATCATGATTTAGGGGAATTATAAATGAGTATAACTATGTTATATTGAGGAAATAGATTTTCAAGTATTCCCAGATAGAGCCTGCCAAGGGGTGTTGATTTCATGTCCTCTCAAGGTTTTTGAGATCTAAAATAATTAAAATGAGTCATCAAATATAAAACTTTTTTTGAGATCAGCATTTCCAAATATATGATTCCGAAATTTTTATGGTTGAAAGATACGGAACTGTGAGGAAAAACAAGGCATGGAAACCCATGTGTGGATAGGAGAAAAGAAAGTTAGAGGTTGAATGAAATTCTCTAAAAGAAAGAGCATAGAATCTATACACTAAATTTGAACCTTAGGCAAGTGGCCTAGAATTATTCTGAAAATTAGGAATCATTGCATGTGAATATGTAAATAGGAAATAATTTATATCCTTAAGCTGAAAGGGGATTCTACAAAATCTTTTTGGCTTCCAAAAGTCATCCTTCACTAAAAATGTTGCAGAATTCTTCTCCTGATAGCCCTACTGCCAGTTCTGTGACCTGGCTTAATTTCCAACAGTAGGTGTGAAAGAGGACGCTAGTTAGTTCACTGATTTGTTCATAATTCATTCATATCATATGATAGGCATGGGAATATAACGCATAATATTTCTGAGGACAAGTTGTCTTAGGTTCAGTTAGAAGGATGTACAGCACAAATAGCAAATAAAGTGGTTGTATGAGTTTTGAGTAAATTATTTCCCTTTAATACGTGAAATATGGATAAAACTTCGAAAGCTTTTATACAGGTATGTTAAGAAGACATACAACTATATAAAAAGAATAAACTGCTGCAAGAGCCACGATAAAGTCATTTATGGTTGCAATATAAAGAAGAATCAACACTATGCAATATCAAAGTCAAATTGGAATATAATGGGAACAGAATGCCTTCTCTTTAGTATTTACTCTATGGTAGATACAGCTTTATATAATAAATATATACACATACACTTATATACATATCATTTAATTCTCACAGTTGCCCTTCCAGGTAGACTTTATCCCCTTTTTCATAGTTGGGAAAATGGAAATGACTTATCTGAGATCATACAGCTAATAAGTGGAAGGCAGGATTTGAACTCTAATCTGACTCATTCAAAAAAAAAATGTTCTTTACCCACCATTTTTCAGTGAAATAGTTCAGAACTACACATGAAATACATAGATGAAAAAAATTGAAGATGAAAGTATTCCAGTAGGTAAAGCAGTGAGTCTAAACCATCAAAGGATAGGAAAGAACATACAAATTTGAACTGATAATCAAATGCATAATAGAAGTTTTCAGAAATGAAAAGAAGACCTAAGATTAGAACTAGAGGATCTCCACACTGAACAACAAGATACATCCTAGCTAAAATGATTTGCAAAGATTAAAAAAAAATACCTGTGAGCTTCTACGCAAAATAACAATGTTAATTTAAAGGGGTAAAATCAATTTACACCTTTAGATAATGCTCTATAATAGACAGTACTGGAAAACAGTAAAATAAGTTCTGTAAGGAATAAAAGATAAAATTATATATATATTCAAGTTGTCATTCACGTATGACAGCAACAGAAAAACAATTCTAAAACAATTTATACCCCCTCACCACCCAATAGATTTTCTACAAAGCTCACCCCTTGAAATTTTAGATATTGAATTTTTCTTTCCCTTCTTTCTTTTCTCTCATCTTCCCCTCTTTTCTCCTTCCCTTCCTATCATAGGTCTATTTACAAATATAGCCTTTGGGACTATAAACCATTGGATCATGACACTATTTATATCCCATGCTGCTTAAAATTTTAGGAATAAATT
This sequence comes from Cabassous unicinctus, assembly GCA_029593785.1. NCBI lineage: Eukaryota > Metazoa > Chordata > Mammalia > Cingulata > Chlamyphoridae > Cabassous > Cabassous unicinctus. The sequence goes on along the minus strand of JAQZBX010007943.1, from coordinate 908 downwards.
CCAACTGTGGAGCCATGAATTAGTATCTTGAAAATGAAGCTACTTGTTTGATCATATCTTTTTTTCCAAATTGAGATACTACCAAAATGTTTTAGGTGGCTTTTCTTAAGTTTGATAGTCTTTCTTCATATAAACACATGTATTTTGTTATTAGAATTTTAATTTTATGCCATACATAAAAACCTTTAAAAAATACTTCACTGTTTTCAATTAGTAGTTGTCTTAAGTGCAACTAATTCCTTTTAAGCCTTCTAAAGAAGAAAAACAAAGTATGCAGTTAATAAGTAAATCAACTATAAAACTAAAAAGGTTTTAAACTTTAAATGAAGTCATTTTGAAAAAAAAAAAACTTAAATTAAAGGTTCTGTGTAAACGTACAGACCGGGGGAATATACGATTTGGGGGCCTTCACTATAACAGGTTTCCACTTAAACTTTTTTTTTTTTAAACACATCAATTTTATTGATACATATTAATAAAACATACAGTTCATCCAAAGTGCAAAATCAGTGGTATTTGGTATAATCACATAGTTGTGTGTTCATCACTTCAATTACTATTAGAGCATTTTCATTATTTCAGTAATAAATAATGAAAATTTATTAAAAATTTATTAAAAAGACAGACAAACAAGAAAATGCCTCACCTCTCAGTCTCTCTGTGTTTCCTCTGCTGTACATAGCTGCTATTTCTGGCCATTCTTGTACAATTATTTATTTGTTTATTAAGAATTTTATTGAGATATATTCAGATACCATATTATCTATCCAAAGTGTCTAATCATTGGCTTTTAGTATAATTACAATGTTGTAAATTCATCATCTCAGAAATTTTAGAACAATTTCATTACTTCAAAAAGAAAGACTCCACACCCCATAGCATTCCTTCCTCAGCCATACATAGCCACT
>JAQZBX010007942.1:0-49249 GCA_029593785.1 Cabassous unicinctus | reverse complement strand
GGGATGTGAACCTGGGCCTCCCATATGGTAAACGGGGGCTCTGTCCACTGAGCCACACCCGCTTCCCTCTATTCAAGTCTTTTGCCCATTTTTTAATTGGGTAGTTTGTCTTTTTATTGTTGAGTTGTAACATCTCTTTATATATCCTGGATATTAAACCCTTATTAGATATGTGATTTCCAAATATTTTTTTTTCCATTGAGTTGGCTGCCTTTTCACTCTTTTGACAAAGTCCTATGAGGTGCAAACGTGTTGAATTTTGAGGAGGTCCCATTTATCTATTTTTCCTTTTGTTGCACATGCTTTGGGTGTAACAAATGAGTTTTTATGGCTAAGAGATTTCAGAGTGAGTCAGGAAGTCATTCCAGATGTACACTTATGTAGGTCTTAGGAGATTCTCACTGACTCCCACAGTAAAAGGTGCCTGAAGCAGGGGGGCTCCTAAGGACTCTACAGACATCTGAACACTATAGGTAGGACAGACAACCCCAGGAATTTGGCACCCTATCAGTGGGCCTTACCTTGGAATATAGGGTAACCTATCCCTCCAATGTATCAGAGTTAGACTAATTTATACTTTTCCTACACATGGTTCTTATGCCTCTTTTATTTGAGCCTATCATCATCGCTGTACCCATTAAATATGTGTCTCAGAGGCTTAAATCTTCTGGCTGTTCATATGCTGGTTGAGCCCTGAATCTCAGCAGAACTGCAGCCAGCACCTACTCTCCAATAAATGGTACTTGCCCAGGACAACTAACAAAAGGATGATGATGGAAAATGCCCATCCCAGAAAACAGTGAGTATCTACAACTGCAAGCGAGACAGTTCTATCCATCTGCCCCATGGGATCTAAACCCCCTCTCAAATGGAAGCAGAGTGGGCATCACCATCCCAAGATCCTCAAGACTGAGGAATGAACAAACATAAGAGGGGAATGCAACTATGGACTAAAGTAGACTTATTATTCTAGTAATGGAAGAACTTGTAGCATTGAAATAAAGACAGTGGTCACCAGAGGTTCTGAGGGGAGGGAGATAGAAGAATAGGTGTAAATGGGGCATTTTTGGGAGACGGGAATTGTTCTGCATGACATTGCAATGACGGATATAGGCCATTATACATTTTGTCAAATCTTATTGTGCAGTGCAAACTATAAACCATAATGTAAATTATAGACCATGGTTAGTAGCAATACTTCAATATGTGTTCATCAATTATAACAAATGTACCACACTAATGAAAGTGGGAGGGGGAGGGGATGGGGTATATGGGAATCCCCTATATATTTCAATGTAACATTTATGTAATCTAAAGCTTCTTTAAAAATAAAATAAAAATACAGTCTACATTAGGGTTCACTGTGTGTGTGTTTTGTACAGTCCTATGGGTTTTTAAGAAAATTTATTCTAGTAACATATATACAACCTAAAATTTCCCCTTTTAACCACACGCAAATATATAATTCAGTGGTATTAATTACATTCACGTTTGTGCTACCAACACCACCATCTATTACCAAAACTTTGCCATCACCCCAAACAGAAACTCTGTCAATTATCATTAATCCCCAAAATCAAATCCCCAGCCAGGTTCTGGTATTCTAGTTTATGATGCTGTGAATTTGCTTATTTTCATTATTTCACATTAATGAGGTCATACTGTATTTGTCATTTTGTGTCTGGCTTATTTCACTCAACATGATGTCTTCAAGGTTCATCCTTGTCACATGTATCAGAACTTCATTCCTTTTTAAGGCTGAATAATATTCCATTATATTTATATACCAAATTTTGTTTATTCATTTTATCTGTTCATGGACCCTTGGGTTGCTTCTACCTTTTGGCAATTGAATAATGCTGCTATGAGCGCCAGTATCTAAATATCTGTTCAAATCCCTCCTTTCAATTTTGGATATATATCTGGAAGTGATATTGCTGGGTCATATGGTAATTTACATTTAACTTTCTGTTCCCTCCCCTTCAATTTTTAGAAGGATTTGAGCAGGATTGATGTTAATTCTTTTTAGAATGTTTGGAACATGTCTCTAGTGAAGCCGTCTGGTTCTGGGCTTTTCATTGTTGAGAGGTTGTTAATTACTGATTCAATGTTTTTACCAGTTTTTGTTTTGTTGAGATCTTCTATTTCTTCTTGAGTCATTATAGGTAGTTTATGAGTTTCTAGGAATCTGTCCATCTCATCTTGTTATTTAATTTATTGGCATACAGTTGTTCATAGTATCCTCTTACAATCATTTCAATTTCTGTGGGATCAGTTGTAATTTTCACCCTTAATTTCTTATTTTTTAAAAAAAACTATTTATTAAACATATCAATTTTATTGATACATATTAATAAAGCATACATCCATTCAAAATAATTTCTGATTTTATTTATTAGAATCCTCTCTCTTTTTTCTTTTTGGTCTAATTAAAGGTTTGTCAATTTTGTTGATCTTTTAAAAGAACCATGTTTTCTTGTTGATTTTATTATTTTTTTTTAAACTTCTCTATTTCATTTATTTCATTCTAATCTATATTTCCTTCTTCTGCTCACTTTGGGTTTTAGTTGGCTCATCTTTTTCTAGTTTCTCCAGGTGTGAAGATATGTCTCTGACTTGAGATCTATGTTCTTTTTAAATGTAAACATTTAAAGCTATAAATTTCTTTCATAGTACTGCCTTTGCTGCATCCCATAAGTTTTGGTATGTTGGGTTTTCATTTTTTTATTCATCTCTAGATATTTCCAGAATTCTCTTGTGTTTTCTTCTTTGGCCCATTGTTTATTTAAGACTGTTTTATAATGTCCACATATTCATGAGTTGTCTAGCTCTTCCTCTGTTATTTATTTCTAGTTTCATTCTATTGTGGTTGGACAAGATATATTATATGATTTTAATATTTTTTAATGTCTTGAGATTTGTTTTGTGAGCTAACATATATTCTATTCTGGAGAATGACCTATTTACACTAGAGAAGAATGTATATTCTGCTGTTGATGGATTAAGTGTTCTACATATGTCTGTTAAATCTAGTTGGTCTATATTATTGTTCAGGTCTTCTATTTCCTTATTGATCTTCTGTCTAGATGTTCTATCCACTATTGAAAGTAGTATAGTATATTTCTTCCTTCAAATCTTTTAATGTTTGCTTCATACATTTTGGGGCTCTGCTGTTAGGTGCTTATATATTTATGATTGTTATGCCTTCTTGTTTAATTGACCACTTTATCAATATCCTTCTTTGTCCCTTATAGCAGTTTTTGTCTTAGAGTCCATTTTATCTGATACTAATATAGCTACCCCAGCTCGCTTCTGGTTGCTATTTGCATGGAATATTTTTCCATCCTTTTACTTTCGACCTACTTGTGTCTTTGAATTTAAGGTATCTCTTGTAAATAGCATATAGTTAGGTCATGCTTTTTTAACCTTTGTGTCAAGTTCTTACTTTTGACTGGTGAGTTTAATCCATTCATATTTAAAGTATTTACTGATAATTTTTTTCATTTAAAAAAGATTTTATTAAAATATATCATTCATACATGAACATACGTAAACAAGTGTATAGTAAAAGTTGTGAATTTACCAAACATGCATATTTTATACTTTTTATCCCTCAATTCTTCCATTAATGCCTTCTTTCATATTTATTTGATTTTTGTATTATACCATTTTGAATCACTTCTCATTTCCTTCTGTATATATTTTTCAAATATTTTCTTTGTGTTTACCATGGGGCTTAAATTTAACGTTCTCAATCTATAACAATCACATTTGATTTGATAACAACTTAACTTCAATAGTATATGTGAACTATGTTCTTATATCTCTCTCTCCCTCCCCCAATTTTTTGTAGTACTTTTTACAAAAAATATATCTTTAAACATTGTGTGTTAATAATCATAGATTTATATTTATTTTTATACATTTGCATTTTAGAAACTGTAATAAGTAATAAGTGGAGTAACATACCAGATATACAGTATGATAGTTTAAACATTTTATAATTACTTTTATCTCTACCTTTTCCAGAGATCTCTATTTCTTTATGCTGCTTCATTCTTCAGTTTCGTGTACTTTCAGTTAGATCTGAAGAACTCCCATTAGCCTTACTTGTAGGGCAATTCTAATGATGATGAACTCCCTCAGCTTTTGTTTTTCTGGGAATGTCTTAATCTTTTTTTTGTTTTTGAGGTACCAGGGATTGAACCCAGGACCTCATACATGGGAAGCAGGTGCTGAACCACTGAGCTACACCCGCTCCCCTTTCCCTCATTTTTGAAAGGCATTTTTGCCAGATAGAATATTTATGTTTGTCAATTATTTTCTTTCAGTGGTTTAACTATTGCATACCATTGCCTTCTTGCCTCCATAATTTCTGATGATAAATTAGTATTTACTCTCATTAAGACTCCTTGTACATGATATGTTGTTTTTCTTTTGCAGTTTTCAGATCTCTCTCCTTTTCCTTGTCATTTGACATTTACCTACAATGTGTTTGGTCATGGTTCTCTTCAGTTTATCCTCTTTGGGAAACATTGGGCTTCTTGAATGTATATATCTGTATCTTTCATTAAATTTGGGAAGCTTCCTGCCATTATTTCTTTGTTTTTTTTTTTTTTTGTTTTTGTTTTTGTAAAGCATTTATTTAGGCTGATGATTATCCTAATAATTTCTATCATTTGTTAATACATTTATTCAATAAGCTCATATTAAATACCTTTTATAGATGAGGTCTTTGCCAGGTATTGGAAGCCCATATATTACAAAATTATTGTTCCTGCAATTAAGGAGCTAATGGAGAACACAGACATGTACAAAAATGTAAAGTATGAAACAAAAAGTGTTATTAACAGAAGAGAGTCTATGACTGCTTTTGAGATGGAAGATGGAAAGATTTGATTTAATGACTGGAATAGTCTGGATACTAGCAGGAAATGGATGGCACACCTAGATCAGTACAAATTGTGCCATTACTTGTTTAAATATCCATCTGCCCTTTTCTCTCTTTCTTTCTCCTTCTCGGATTTCCATAATATGTATATTGGTACAGGTGATGGTGTCTCACAGGTCTCTTAGGCTCTTTTTTACCTTTCCTCATTCTTATTTCTTCTGTTTCTTGGCTTGAATAATTTCAAATGTCTTATCTTTGAGTTTACCGATTTTTTTTTTTTTCATCTGCTCACATCAATCTGTTCTTTGAACCCTCTAAGGAATTTTTTCATTTCACTTATTGTGGTCTTCAGCTCCAGTGTTTCTGTTTGCTTCCTTAAATAGTTTCTATTTCTTTATTGAGATTCTCATTTTGTTCATTTATTGTTTTCCTGATATCCTTTAGGTCTTACCCTGTGTTTTCCTTTAACTCTTTGAGCATATTGAAGATCATTTAAAAAAAAAATCTTCACCTGGTATGTCCAAAATCTTATATTCTTTGTTAATGTTTTCTGAAGTTTTATTTTGTTCCTTTGGATGGGCCATCATTCCTGTCTCTTTGTTTTGTAATTTTCTGTCACATACTCTACATTTTAATATTTTAATGTGTTAACTCAGGGATTTGGTTCCTGAGCTTTCTGTTCCTTAAGTTTTTAGCTAGGTAGTGTTATGATACAGATTTTCTTGAGTTCAGGAGCCAAAACAAACAATCCATAGCAAAAAATAACTTTTATAGTTTTTCAAATGGCTATTTGTTGGCTGATATTCTCCTTCAGAATTTAGCCCTCTTAAAATAATATCAGCCCAAGGCAATAGTGCAGGGTGCTGTCTGTCTTTTTGAACCCGAGTCCTGCTTTTGGCATGAGATCTTGGTCTTAGGAATTCTCCTGGAATGCACCCTCTATTCCCTTTTAAATAAACCACCTCTCCCCCATGAAAGATACTCCTTTATGTCTTGAAGCCAATCAATCAGGCTGCCTTCTGATTGATTGGCACTGAAATAAAGTCATCCCAGTATGCACAGAGGCATTACTCTGTTCCCATTGGAACAGGGCCTTAGTACCGCAATGAGAGTGCAGGCTGGTTCCGTACTGCTTTCCCAGAGGGGCTAGAAGAGGGGTTAGCAAGGGTGCCATGAACTTCTCCTACCATTTTTAAGCTGCATTTAAAACAATTTTTAAATTCTGTACTCTGTTACTACAGCCCTCTAACTGTTTTCTGAAGCTCTGAGGAAGTTGACTCTACCAGTTTTTGCTAGTTGGTCCAAGATTCTGTGGGGTAATGGAATCCTGGATCCTGGAGCATCTTATACCACTATCTTGGTCAATCAAGATGTCCGTCATGCTTTTATTTTTATTATTTTTTACTTTGCCATATTTTAAATGTTACATTATCTCCTTCTCTTTATTCTAAATAAATTCACTTTACCTCTTGAAGATATCATTGCATTGGTTTAATAGTTGGAATTCGTTTTTTTTCCCCCATTTTTCTCAACTAGCACATTATAAAGATGTATCTTTTCTCACTTATGATTGAGTCTGTAAGACTGAGTATAACACTTGCCTGTTGTCATTGCTATAGAAAAAAATTACTAGAAGGCAGAAACTCTCATGTTGGATTTTTATTATTGTATCTAACATACTCAGTTCAGTTTGTTAAATATTTATTGAACATCTACTTTGTGTCAAAAACTGTGCTGTGCACTGGAAATGAAAAAATGAATAAGATTTTATACTTACCCATGAGGAACTCACAGTTAAATGGGAAAAATAATATATACATATAGATTTGTAATTCACTGTGATATTTTCCATAATATAGATGGGTATAAAAAGACAAAAAATAGTACAGAGTGGTAAGTAACTCTGAGAAGGAGGGGATGATGTTAAAGAAGCCATTGTAAAACAGTGGAAACCTGAGCAAACTTTTAAAGATTGAAATAATCATCATAATAAATAATTATATATTTCATGTCAGTATGATGTAATAAGAGCTACAGACAACTCTATAATTCATTTAGCAAGAGGGAAAATTATTCTATTTTTCTAAATAAATGAGAAGATTTTTTTTTAACTGTGGAAAACATAAATAAACTTTAGACAACATTTAAGTTACCCATGTATCAGAATGTGTTTAAGAGTGCAGTTTTGGGCAAGTGAATGGCTTGTAAAATTTTATTTTGAAATTATAACTTCTTTTCAGAATGTTACTTTCACTACTATCCAAAGGAAATACTTCAATGAAACAAAAGGATTAGAGTATATCGAACAGTTATGCATAGCAGAATTCAGCACTGTCTTAATGGAGATTCAGTCCAAGTAAGTTACGACTTAAAGAGAGTAGTAAATACCCAGTGTGAGTTTCACGTTGGCAAGGACCTTTGTCTATTTTGTTCTCTGCTGTATAACAAAGAAAAGTAGAAAAATGCCTGGCTCATAATACACACTCAGTAATTATTTAAATAATAAAATAGTTAACTTAAATTTGTTTGCAAGGCATACATATTGATAATTTATATAAATTTCCCCAAATTATTCATTTGAATGAAAAGCTCAAGTAGCTGCAGTAAACTAGACATTTGAGGGCATAGAAGCAAAGCATAACTAAAGCTGTATTCCTGTTACTCCATAGCTTACCCCTTAAAAGATGCAGTGTGAGAAAGTTTATGATATTCTTGAAACAGTTATTTATTGGAACATGCTAGACACTTTTTTTGAGCCAAGTTTGACTACTTGTTTACTTAATGACTACCCTCTCTGAGATCATAACATACTTTCCTATACATTGAGAGCTCCTAATTATACCTTTAAAGCTCTCAGACTCTTTCATATTATCTAGATACTTAGAATGATACCTCAAAAAACCCCACAAATTATCAATGAATATTTTCCTCTAACATATGATTTATTGGAGTCTAATATCTCTTTAAGTATCAGACGTTAGAAAATTGTCTACTTTTTAATCAATTTTTGTGTTTTAGAGATATTCACTAGTTTTCAAAAATAAGGGACACTTGGTGTGCTTTTTCCTTTTGAATTTAAGCAATACTATGCAAATATTTATAATTTTCCTAATAAGATAAAATAAATTTTTTCTTTCATAACTTTTTTTAGACTTATAGTGATATATCTTGGTCACCTTACAGGTATTACTGCCTTGCAGCTGTTGCAGCTTTGTTAAAATATGTTGAATTTATTCAAAATTCCATTTATGCATCCAAATCCTTGAAGGTTTGTTTCCAGGGTAGTGAACAGACAGCCATGATAGATTCATCATCAGCCCAAAACCTTGAATTGCTAATTAATAACCAAGACTGTAGGTAAGACCATCCAATATTTTTTCTTATAAAACATATAAATAAATATATTTTGTGACATTTTCTTCTGTGAATAATTACTTTGAAGTTCTTTAAACTGTTTGGAGAAATACTGAGCAAATACATTTTTAATCATTGTACTCTTGCTGAACTACTCAGATATTTCACTAAAATCAGATTTTAAAAAGGTATTCAAGTCCAGAATACCCAAAAACTAAAGTATTCAGTCTTAAAATCCTCAAATATAGGAAATTCAAGGGGCCATGTAGTCATTCAAGAAGATTAAAAATAGTTGTATCACCTTGGTCTATGTTGTATGACTATATTGCTGGTTTTATTGGTGGCCTCATTTAATTTTAGAGTACCGAGATCAAACACTAGAATTTTCCTTACGAGACAGTAGGAATATTGTTGGTAAACATGAGAGAGACAGATATAGACATACCCATTTAATCTATGTTTATAGATTTCAGAGTGGGTGTATTAATTTCTTGGGGCTACCATAACTAATTACCACAAACTAGGTGGCCTAAAAAAGAAATTTATTCCCTCACAGTTCCAGCGAGTAGAAGTCCAAAATCAAGGTGTCAGCAGGACCATGCTCTCTCTGAAGGTTGTAGGGAAGAATCATTCCTTGTCCTTCCCTAGCGGCTGGTGGCCCCAAGCATCCCCTGGATTGTGGCAGCATAACTCCAATCTTGCCTCTGTCTTTATATGGCTGTCTTCTCCTTGTGTGTCTCCATCTTCACATGGCAATCTCTGTCTGTGTCTCTTCTCATAAGGACACCACTCATATTGGATTTGAGCCCACCCTAATTCAGTATGACCTCATCTTAACTTGATTACATCTGCAAAGACTATTTCCTCTAAGTGTGACTCCATAAGTTTACATTCACAGGTTCCAGGGGTTGGGAGTTCAACATATATTTTGGGGAACACAATATGATCATAACAGGGGGTACCTAAACCTAGAATGAAAATGTTTTTAGAAAATAACATTAAAAAACTTGTGTTATTTATACAAAGGATATATTAATAAGGGTACAGTTTGGTACAAAGAATTAAGGAGGCATGGTTTTTCTCCTTGAGGAATTATAGTCTAGAGGAGGAGACACATAAACAGTATCATTAATATGTGCTAAGCACATATAAAGTTTGCGTAAAAAAGTGATGGGATCATAGCAGAGAGTTAGCTAGTTGAGCTTGGTTATGTGGTAAAGAAAGTATAGTTTTAAGGAAGGCTTTCTAGAAGAGAGTATATATGACGTCATTTTTGAAGTATAAATAGAAATGATCCAGACGAAGAAGTAGAAAAAAGTGTTAAAACAGTGAACAAAATGAGCAATGTCTTGAAAGCATGAAATAATATGGTATGTAGAAGGAAAAAACAAGCTGTTTAGGGGAAGCAGATATGGCTCAAGTGATTGAGCTCCTGCCTACTACATGGGAGGTCCTGGGTCTGGTTCCTGATGCCTCCTGGAGAAGAGGAGCAAGACAGTAAGCTGGTGTGACAGGCTAGCGCAGGGAGCTGATGCAACAAGATGATGCAACAAGGAGACACAAAGAGGAAACACAATGAGAGACACAACAAACAGAGAGTGGAGGTGGCTCAAGTGATTGAGCGCCTCTCTCCCACATGGGAGGTCCCAGGTTCGGTTCCTGGTGCCTCCTAAAAGAGAAGACGAGCAGAACAAAGAGCACACAGCAAATGGACCAGAGAGCAGACAGCAAATGCAATGAGAGGGGTGGGAATAAATAAATAAAAATAAAAAATAAAAAAAGCACTAGCATCTTAAAAAAAACAAGCTGTTTAGTATGCTGATTTATAAAGTGCAAGGTAGGAGTAATTAGAGTTGTTAGGTCTCTGCTTTCAGTAACTAAATATAACTTCAGACATCAATGAAAGGAGTAGACTTAAAATTATGAATTTTAGTATTAAGAGTACTGAAGGGAACAAAGAGTATTTTAGATACAGTAGTTGAAACCTTAAGGTACTCAGTATCAATTTAGAGTTGTAGTTGTTTAAGAATCTCTATCACTTCATTATGCATTGTTATCTTGGCTTCTATTTCCGTTATATGAAATATACAGGCATTATTTACTATTTCAAATGTAGAAACCTAAGCTTTCTAATTTGGTTCATTTAGCTTGTTTGTTAAGAACAGTTTAACTCTATCTAGGAACTGTTGGCTCTATTTTTAATGAAAGTAAAAGTAGTATTGTAGATACTTCTTTTTAGTTATCCATTAGTATAGTGGCCTCAAGACCATCTTTGTCATGCCATTGAGTAATGATGGTCTAAAATTCACAGCCTTTTCTAGGAGTTTATAGTTCATTTTTCAGCTAAGGGAATAAGTGATATTTTTCCTGTTGTTAGATAAAAAGGACTAAAATAATACTCCCTGGAAAAATTACTCCCATCATTGCCTTAGAAAGTCAATGAATAAGCCTAATAATTATTACAAAGTGTTTCATATTCATTTATACCTATTCACATTTCATACTTCATCATTGTTTATCATTATCATTGTCAAAAATTGCTTGAGTTCCTGCTATATAATAGGGGATGCAAAGACTTGAATGATAGGATACCTGAGGAGTTTGTATTGTAGTTGAAAAGGAGAAATTGGGAGGTTTTTTCAGAGACCAAAGAATCTCAGGTTAAAAGCTGGATATTCTACCTACTGACTATCCAAATAGGCTTGTCCCCTGTTCAGTTCAGTGTTAAACCCATTAATTTCTAAGGCAATTGACAGATTTGGCTGTGTTCCTTACATCCTTTATCCTTGAAGAAGTCAAATGCTCAAAAAGTAACATATTGCACATTGTGATGACAGGCTCTCCGCCCTCCACACCCCAGCCAGGACTTAATTTGAGTAGTTCCCTTAAAATTTCTTTAAATTGGTATGCCAAAAATCTGGTAGTTTAATGACTAAGACCTAGGAACATTGTTGTTTAGTTTCCTCTCACCCCAGATCCAGTCCATCAGTAAATCCTCTTGAGTAAATTTTCAAAGTATGTACCAATTCTAGATCATTTCTTAACATTTTAAAGGCTGAAGCCCTAACCTAAACCATCATTATCTCTGGCCTGTACTACTGAAATTGCCTCCTAACTTGTCTTTCTGCCTTCTTACCCTCCTTCAATTAGTCTGTTCTCAACATGGCAGCCACAGTGACCGTTTTAAAATAGAAATCAGATTTTCTAAGTCTTCTGCTTAAAACCTTCCATTACATTTAGAATAGAATAAGACTCTTGAATGGCTTATAAGGACTTCTATGACCTGACCTCTATCAATTTCTTCAATTTCATCTCCTTCTCTTCTTACCCTCATTTAAGCTCCACCAACTTTGATCTTCTTTGTGGTTCTAGAGCCAGACTTCCTGGACTTGAATTACAGCTCTGCTACTTATTTGGAAACCTTGGACAAGTTACTTCATTTCTCTATGCTTCTTCAATTCCTTCAGTTGTAAATTGTGGTGCTTAGAATTAATTATGTGTGTATCTATGTGTATGTATGTGTGTGTGTGTATGCATATATATATATATACATACACACACACATACACACACACATATAAAATGCTTAAAACAATGCCTGGTACATACTAAGTGTTTAATATATGATAGCTGTCTTCAACAACAACACCGTCATTATCATCACCATGATCCCCAACCCATTATCATCTCATGACTGCCTCCTGTTTACCATTCATGCCTCAACTCAGCTGTCAAATGCACAAAGAGTTCTTTCTCAACCAACCTAACTAAAGCAGGCCTCCTGGTCATTCTCTACACATTTCCTGTTTTATTTTCTTTATAGCATTTTCTGTACCCAAAATTATTTTCTTTCTTTATGTGATTATATGTTTATTGTCTATCTACCTCTCCTTTTTGTCTTCACAGGCATGACCAATAAACTGACAAGGATTATTGGTAATCAGCTACTAGATTGTAAGATCCACAAGGGCAGGAATAATTTCTATCTTGTATGCTCAATACCTAGCATAGTGTTCGGCATACCATATGGACTCAATAAATATTTGTTGAATATTGAAATGAGTCAGCTTTTTCATATGCATCAGTATCTTCTAATAAATAGTCCAATGGAATGCATTCTTAATAATAACACAATTCTAATAACTTAGAAATTATTAAATTCTCTTTTATTTAGAACTGTTTTCCAACTTCTTAAATTAGAACAACAGTGAGTATATTAATCATTTTTATCAGGATAAAAGATTTTTTCCCTCTTAAAGACGTGTTATTCATATACTGCTGTGATATTTGGAATGCCATGTACTAGGAAATTTTATATTATTGGAATATTATCTGAGTGTTATATTATCCAAACATTGCCAGTCTATGAAATAGTCCTTAACTAAGTTCAAGGAAATACTGTCAATCTTTGTTAATCAAAGTGTGGTTCATTACTAGCAGCATACTTGGGAGCTTGTTAGAAATGAGGATTCTCAGGTCTTTTCCCAGACCTACTGAATTAGAAGCTAAATATTAACAAGATTCCCAGATGATTTTAGGCACATTAAAGTTTAACAATAACTGCTATGGTTCATCGAATTATTTAATTAGAAAGTTAAATCACAATTTTCTTGGCTTTTCCTTTGTATGCTTAATGAATGTTTCTTAACTTGTATTTTCAAAGGAGTAATCACACTCTCTTTGGTGTTCTAAATTATACTAAGACTCCTGGAGGGAGTAGAAGACTTCGTTCTAACATATTAGAACCTCTAGTTGATATTGAAACCATTACCATGAGATTAGATTGTGTTCAAGAACTACTTCAAGATGAGGAACTCTTTTTTGGACTTCAGTCAGGTAAATGAATATAATCTAATTTTATAAATACAAATTAATTACAATTGGTCTGGTTGCAGTATTTTTTCCATGATTCTGAAAGGCAGGTAGTGAAGGTATAAATTCTTGTATTCTTGTATAGAAGCTGTTTTCCTGAAAATTTCTTCTGAATCTTGTAGTAAATAATTTCACAACTATGTTTTCTGTTTCTGTTTGCTGGATGCTATTCGTGTTCCTTTTTTCTGTGGATTTTTTCATAGACACCTTGTTAATTCTTTTCTCTGTAGTAATCCTTAAGACAAGATTCCTCCTGACTAGGTGATTATAATCAAATAGGGTAAGAGAATTGCCCTTAGATCCTGGTTATTTGTTCACTGGTATGGCAGGGCAATTTTCTTCTTAATTCTGTAGGTGGAAAGCCAGTTTATATGTATTGCTCCTGGTTCAATTCCTGGTTTCTAGTAGCTTGGTCTCTCTTCCACACACCCTCTCTCCCAGCTACCCCACCTGCTTCTTTTGATCTCAGCTGTAGGCTGGCATAAGGCTCGTCTTTCTTTCCCTGGAGCTTGTTTCTCTCCGGGCTTTCTCAGCTCTTCAGGGCTCTGGTCTCTACAGCTGTAAACTATCAGGCCAACAGCTCAGCTCTCCCCCAGGGGCTCCAGCCTCTGAAACTAAACTATCTATATTCTCCTCTGTGTGTTTACTTCCTTGTGAGTCTGTTTTATCCCCAGCAAGGGGGTGGGGACTCAACCCTGCACCCCCTAATGACGTGGTCAAATAAAAGCCCTAATCTTGATTTAATGAAGTAAAAGTGAAACCTTTGAATCTAATACAATCTAATACACCCAGAGGAACAGACCAGTTTACAAACAATCCAATATCTATTTTTTGGAATTCATAAAGAGTATCAAACTGCTACAGATGGAGATAAAATCCAAGTGAAATTCACAAAGATTATACTTCATATTATGCTATGAGAGAATGAGTAGAATTTTGGCAACAGAAGAATCCTAAAAAATGGTATTGAAGACAAAGGGAACATATCTGTGCAAGGCATGTTGATGTGTATAGGAGTAACAAAAATCTTTTCTGATTGTGGTGGCTGGGATAAAGATCAGGTATGCATGCCATTGGCTATAATCTTGAAAAATCATTACTTTCTAGAGCATACCTGTTTCTCTGGGAAATTGGAAAGGTAGGCTTCAGCAGTTGTACTTATATTGATATAAAATAGCTCACTGTATTTAAGGCATGGCCGGTAGTTATTTATGACTTGAAGGCTTGAGAAATGGCAGGAAATGAGGATTGAGGCTAGTATATATCTCCCTTGTATATATCTCCCATATTTATGTGCTAAAATTTTTTTTCCATGAAAGAATAGAAAGCTAAAGATTCTGAATCAAGAGAGTAATAACGATCAAATCTTTATTTTAGAAACATTAGTCTGGTTGGAATGTGGAAGTTAATGTTGGGGAAAGGAGGAAGGAAGAGACTGGAAACTGAAAAGCCAGTAAAGTGAAGGCTTTAGGGTCTGACTAGTATGACATGTAAAATGTCATAATAATATTATATCATGATGAACAGTCACTATTATATCATATTGAACGTAATGAACGGTATAATAGCAATCTACTCAGTCTATTTACTCTAGTTTTTTAAGCATATTTTTAAGATAATTACTGTAGAAGCAGCAAAGTAGAAAGAGAATGGTGTGCCAGAGGCAGGCAAACTGAAAACTACACAGAAATAACAGGCAGTTTGAACAGGAAGTAACATAAAAGTTTGTTTTTTTAAAGAATAACTGCCTTGGGCTACTTTGTGAAAGTATAAATAAATCTACACAAAACTTTTAAGATCACTCACATTACAATGATGAAATAGTTACTGTAGTTTGTTGTATTTTAAGAATGGATATAAGTAGGGCATTCTTAAAAGATATCTATATTAAATGGTTAAAGTAAGAAAAGAGACCTGGGGATATTTAAAAGGGATAGATTTTAATTATCTATAAATTTACTTTTATAGAACACTTAAAGCTGGAAAATGAGTTGAGTAAAATAAGTTTTGGTACTGGTATGTGCAAGGTACTTTACACATATTATCTCACTTAATCCTCACAGCAACCTTGCAAGGTAGTGTTATAATCCACATTTAAAAGATGAGAGAAACTAAAGCTCACAGAAGTTAGGTAACTTCTGAAAGATTATGTGGTTACTGGTTGAATTAGGCTTTTGAATTAAGCTTATCTCATCTTTTAAGTGTGGAAGAAAAGTAGAGATTAAAAAGGTGGGAAGAAAGTTATGATAAGCTACTGCCCAAAGCCAGAGAAGTAGAGTTTCAAGAAGGAAAGAGTGGTCACCAGTATCAAGTTTTGAGGAGAGAACATGTGTAATCAAAATTAAGACAAGACCATTAAAATGTATCACTTTATTTGTGGTACATCTAAGATAGAAAAAGAAGACAAATAAAACATGTAATATTTTCAGGTAGAACTATTTTATTTTATTTTTTTAGATAAAATTTTACATAGTCTGTATTTTCAACTGTTTCATAAAATGCTCACTTTTTTGTTTATTTCAGTTATATCAAGATTTCTTGATACAGAACAGCTTCTTTCTGTTTTAGTCCAAATTCCAAAGCAAGACACGGTATGCTTTTATATACGTTATCTTAATGTAATGTAACTTGTCTTAATGTGATGTAATAATTGAAAAATATAAAATTTTTTGGGAAAAGTACTTCATTATTAATATCTGGAGTATTTTTATGCCTTTTTAAAGGAATATTTTCCCCAAGATATAATCTTATGCATGATAGTAAAATAAAAACCATTATTAGAAACTTTAGGAGTTGATATATTTTCCTTAATCCAGAAATAGTAACTGTTTTTCTAGTTGTTTGGTTTACTCTCTGTACTTTCACTAATTTAGGCATATATTTTCCCACAGTGATCTAAATAGCCCCTCATTGACCTCAGGTGCTCAATCAGTTTCAACTTCTTGAAGAAATCTTTCCCTCAGGCTTCTGACCTGTTGCCCCTCTTCCTTGATACACAGCTGTGACCTCATATTCTCATACTATTCATATAGTAAAGCATTATGAAAAAGTCAATAATAAATTAGCTAAACTAATATTAATTCACAGTTTTGGTATTAAAATTACTTTGTTTATGAATATATATGGAGGATTCTTCACTTTACTTTTGGATATGCTGTTGCTAGCCTATGTCATCAAACTTTCTTTAATTTGCATTTGTTTAACAGTATTTTTGGAGTCAGTAAATGTATTAGGACTTTCAGAGACTTACAAATGATCAATTAGTAATATACTACAATTATGACATGTTTGTCAAATTTTCAAAGTAGAAATATCTTTTTTAAATTTATTTTTAAATTTTTAAACTTTTTTATTTAAAAAAGGTTTAGATTACATAAATGTTACATCAAAAATATAGAGGATTCCCATATACCTCACCCCTCCCCCTCCCCCAGTGGCCCCCATTAACAACATCTTTCATTAGTCTGGTATATGTGTTACAATTAATGAACAAATATGGAAGCATTGCTCAAAGTAGAAATATCTTTTAGTAACTTAAGGAATGACCTATTTTAGAGAGTAAAAATGCAATGCACTGTAGTAGAGCAGTAAATGCCACTCTACACTGATAATTAGTATGTAAGCAAAGGCTTTGTTTCTATTGTAATATAGGAAAACATGAATTGTCAAATTATGTAAGAGCATAGTCTCCATCATCAGCCTATGTATTATATGGTCATAAAACTTCAGCTTTTAGTGTGACAAGTAATAGGAATTACTAGTATACATTTTTGCATTAGGCCATTTCTGGTTAAATTAAAAAAGGGTTATGAGTTTGGCCATCTGTCTCTCTGAGAAATATCTGTGATTAGCTAACCCACCTCAGTAATTAGTTTGACTATCAGATTTTATAGAAGTCCTCTAGGCTAGGTTTAAGGAAATAATGTAAGCTGATATCTGAAATCTTTTTTCTTGTCCATCAAAGACAATATGTAACTAGCCCCATAAAGTTTTTTTGTTTTTTTTTTTAGCAATTTCATTGAGATATAGTCACACACCATACAGTCCATCCAAAGTGTACAATCAGTGGCTCTCAGTTTAATTACAGAGTTATGCATATATCACCACAGTCAATTTTAGAACATTTTCATTACTCCATAAAGAAAAGTCCCATAACACTTAGATCCCCTTATTGTTGACATTTAGCATTGGTGTAGTACCTTTATTACAATTGATGAAAGAATTTTAAAATATTACTGTTAACTATAGTCTATAGTTCACTTTAGGTGTATTTTTCCCCATATGCCACCTATAATTAATACCTTGTAATAATAATGTGCTTTTTAAAAAAATAATGTACTTTCGTAATGGTTCATGAAAGAACATTCTTATATTTATACTCTTAACCACAGTCATCAAGTCATCATCCACAACAGAGTTTACTGTGTTATATAGTCCCATGTTTTGTCCTCTAGCTTTCCTTCTAGTGACATACATGACCCTAAACTTCCCCTTTCAACTAAATTCACATATAATTCAGTGCTGTTAATTACACTCATAATAATGTGCTACCATCACTTCTCTTTCCAAACATTTACAATCAGCCTCTTTAGAAATTATGCACATATTGAGCATCAGCTCCCCATTCTCTACCCTCATTCTATCTCCTGTTAACCTGTATTCTAGATTCTAACTCTGTAAGTTTGCTTGTTATAATTAGTTCTTATCAGTGAGATCATACAATGTTTGTCCTTTTGTGTCTGGCTTATTTCACTCAACATAATGTCCTCAAGGTTCATCTATGTTGTTGCATGCATCAGGACTTCATCCCTTCTGACAGCTGAATAATATTCCATCTTGTGTGTGTGTATGTGTGTGAGTGTGTATACACACACCATATTTTGTTGATCCATTCATCTGTGGATGGACACTTGGGCTGCTTCCATCCTTTGGCAATTGCAAATAATGCCACTGTGAACATCAGTGTGCAAGTGTGTTCACATCCCTGCTTTCAGTTCTTCTGGGTATACACCTTGTAGGGAGATTGCTGGATCATATGGCAATTCTACACTTAGTTCCCTGAGGAACCACCAAACTGCCTTCCATAGAAGCTGCACCATTTTACATTCCCACCAGCAGTGAATGAGTGTTCTTATTTCTCAATATCCTCTCTAACACTTGTAATTATCTGTTTTTTTGATAGTGGCCATATCACTAGATATGCTATGATATCTCATTGTGGTTTTTATTTGGGTTTTCCTAATAGCTAGTGATGTTGAGAATCTTTTCATGTACTTTTTAGCCATTTGTATTTCCTCTTTGGAAAAATGTCTATTCAGGTCTTTTGCCCGTTTTTTAAAACGGTGTTCTTTGTCTTTTTATTTTTGAGTTGTAGGATTTATTTATTTATTCTGGGTATTAAACTCTTATCATATATGTGGTTTCCAGATATTTTCTCCCATTGAGTAGGCTGCCTTTTCACTTTCTTGGCAAAGTCTTTGAAGCACTAATTTTTTATTTTGAGGGGGTTCCATTTACCTATTTTTTCTTTCATTGCTTGTGCATTGGGTGTGAATTCTAAGAAACCATTGCCTATCAAAAGTTCTTGAAGATGCTTCCCTACATTTTCTTCTAGGAGTTTTATGGTCCTGGCTCTTATATTTAGGTCTTTGATCCATTTTGAGTTAATTTTTGTATAGGGAGTTAGATAGGGGTCCTCTTCCATTCTCTGGGATAGGTATATCCAGTTTGCTCAGCACCATTTTTTGAAGAGACTATTCTGTCCCAGTTGTGTGGACTTGGCAGCCTTGTCAAAACTCAGTTGAACATAAGGTGGTGGGTATAGCTCAGTGATTGAGCACCTACTTCTCATGTGTGAGGTCTTGGGTTCAATCTCTGGTACATCCTAAAAAAAAGAAAAGAAAAAGAGAAAATCAGTTGGCCATAGATGTGAGGTTCTATTTCTGATCTCTCAATTCAATTCCATTGGTCACTGTAGCTATCTTTTGCCAGTACCATGCTGTTTTGACCACTGTAGCTTTGTAATATGCTTTAAAGTTAGGAAATATGAATCCTCCAAGTTTGTTCTTCTTTTTCAAGACATTATGACTATGTGGAGCCCCTTACCCTTCCAAATAAATTTGATTATTGGCTTTTCCATTTCTGCAAAGAAGGCTGTTGGAATTTTGCGTTGAATCTGTAAATCATTTTGGGTAGAAATGACATTTTAACAATATTTAGTCTTCCAGTCCATGAACATGAAATGTCCTTCCATTTATTTAGATTTTCTTGGAATTATTTTAGCAATTTTTTTAGTTTTCTGTGTATAGGTCCTTTACATCCTTGGTTAAACTTATTCCTAGATATTGATTCTTTTAGTTGCTATTACAAATAGATTTTTTTTTCTTGATTTCCTCCTCAGATTGCTTGCTAATAGTATATAGAAACACTACTGATTTTTGCATGTTGGTCTTGTATCCCATCACTTTGCTGTACTTGCTCCAGTAGTTTTCTTGTAGATTTTTTGAGACTTTCTATATATAGGATCATGTTATCTGCAAATAGTGATAGTTTTACTTCTTGTTTTCCAATTTGGATGCCTTTTATTTCTTTTTCTTGCCTAACCACTCTAGCTAGAACTTTTAGCACATGTTGAATAACAGTGGAGACAGTGGGCATTCTTGTCTTGCTCCAGATCTTAGAGTGAAAGCTTTCAGTGTTTCATAGTTGAGTACATTGCTAGCTGTAGATTTTAATAAATTCTCTTTATCATGGAGGACATTCCCTTCTATTCCTATCTTTTGAAGTGTTTTTTTTTTTTCAATCAAGAAAGGATGTTGGATTTTGTCAAATCCCTTTGCTGCATCAATTGAGTTGATCATGTGGTTTTCCCCTTCATTTTTTTGTTAATATGATATGTTACATTAATTGATTTTCTTGTATTGAACCACCCTTGCAGACTTGGGATAAAACCCACTTGATCATGGTGTATAATTCTTTCAATGTGCTGTTGGATTGATTTGCAAGTATTTTGTTGAGGATTTTTGCACCTATATTCATAAGAGAAGTTGTTCTGTAATGTTCTTCTCTTGTAGTATTTAGTTTGCTAAAAGATGCTTGGAGCAATAGACTAGAAATGAGTTGGCTTTTATATAAGGAATTTATTAGGTTAAAAGCTTAAAGTTCTGAGGCTGTGAAAATGTCCAAATCAAGGCATCATCAGAGATGCTGTCTCAGCAGAGATTGGCTGCTAGTGATCCTGGATTCATGTCTCAGCTAGCAAGGCACATTTAGGCATCTGCTTCTCTCCCAGGTCTCGTTCCTTCAGCTTCTTGCTATTCCTTCTGTGGCTTCCTTTTTCCTTGGTTCTTCTCTGAGCTTCTTCTGGGTTACTTCTCTCTGTCTCCGCAGCTTTTTCTCTGTGTTCTCTGCTTTCAGTTCTCCATTTATAAAGGATTCCAGCAAGAGGACCAAGACCCGTCCTGGCTCATAACCTCACTGAAATAATCCCATCAAAGGCCCCCTAACGAATACAATCCAGTCAAAGGGCTCCACACCCACAGAAATGAATTAGCTCCACAACATGATATTTTCTAGGATCCACAAAAACTTCAAACTGTCACAAGTATCTTTATCTGGTTTTGGTCACTAGGGTGATGTTGGCCTCATAGAATGAATTAGGAAATGTTCCCTCATCTTCCTTTTTTGGGGAAGAATTTGAACATGATTGGTATTAATTCTTATGAAAATGATTAGTAAAATTCACCTGTGAAACCATCTATTCCTGGTCTTTTCTTTGTTGGGAGTTTTTTGATGACCAATTCAATTTTTTCATTTGTAATTGGTCTGCTGAGGTCTTCTATTTCTTTTAGAGTTATTGTAGATTGTTCATGTGTTTCTTTTGTATGTGTGTGTGTAATAATTAAGATTTAATGCTCAGAAATTTCAACATTACTGTACACTCAAATACATGCTCTTAAAATGGAATTTGAACATCTATTGAACATCTTTTATTTTTTAATATATTTTTTATTTTTTATTTTTAAAGAAACTTAGATTACATAAATGTTGCACAAAAAATATAGAGGATTCCCATATGCCCCACTCCCTAGCCTTCCCACATTTTCCCGCATCAGCAACATCCTTCATTAATGTGGTACATTTGTCACTATTGATGAACACATCTTGGAGCATTTCCACTAAGCGATGATTATAGTTTACATTGTAGTTTACACTCTCTCCTGCACATTTTTGCAAGTTATTACATGATATACAGTGGCCTTTATCTGTCATTGAAATGTCATTCACAATAATTCCCAAGTCCCAAAAATGCCCCCAAATTACACCTATTTTTCCCTTTCCCTCCCCTTAAAGCCTCCAGTGGCTACCGCCTCCACATCTGTGATAAAAGATCTTCCATTGCTAGGATTACAACAAGTCTACAGTAGAACAACTTTAAGTCTACTCTAGTCCATCATCTATTCCCCAGTCTTGAGAATTCTGTGATGGTGATGCCCACTCCACCTCTAATTGAGAGGGGGCTTAGGTCCTATGGGGCAGATGGATGGGACTTTCTTGCTTGCAGTTACAGGCACTCTCTGTTCCTTGAGATGGTCGTTGTCAGACATCTTCTCCTTGTTAGTTGTCTTGGGTGAGTCCAATGAACTGGAGTATAAGTGTTGCAAGTCTATTGAGATTCAGGGCTCAAGTGGCACATGGACAGCCCAAAGATTTAAGTCTCTTGGACATACAACTATCAACTCCTGTACTAACTATAGGTTCAAATAGAGGGGAAGCAGAGCCATGTGTAGGGTAAACACAACTAAGTCCAACTCTTATCACACTGGGGAGTGTAAATTCCAAAGTAGGGACCGCTGGCAGGGTACCAAACTCCTGAACTGTCTGCCCTGCCTATAATGTCTCGGTACCTCCAGAGCCCTCAGGAGCCCCGCTATTTGAGGTTATATTTACTTTGGCAGTCTGTGAGTTCCTGCTGAGATGTGCATAAGCGTAACTTCTGAAATGACCTCCTCGCTCACTTTGAAGTCTCTTAGCCGTATGAACTCATTTGTCTTAACTCTTTCCCCCTTTTGGTCAAGATTTTTTTTTTTTCAGTTGCATTGCTAGTTGGTGCTTGGTAATAATCCCTCGGTGCCAGAGAAGCTCATCCCTGGGAGTCATGTCCCACGCTGGGGGTAAGGTAATGCATTTATATGCTGCGTTTTGGCTTAGAGAGAGGCCACATTTGAGCAACAAGGAGGCTTTCAGGAGGTAACACTTAGGTACTCTATTATACTATGCAACGTTTCAATTTCAGAAGTAAAGGTTCATAAGTACAGTCATCACAATCAAGGGCCTGTCAATGGTCCATCCTCCTTCACTAGTCTCTGCCCCTGTACTCAGGGGATTCTTGCTGTCCCATTAGAGAATGTGGCAGCGCTCCCCATGATGGGAATTTGATATTTCTTTGGTTATTGTGTAGGTCTCCACCAACTGTGACAATGCCCCATAAACACTTGAGCACATTCAAATGCCTTTTATGTATGCCCCAGGTGAACTTCCTCCCATGCATCACACCCCTCTGACACCCCGCACCAGTGATCCTCCTCTGCCTTAGTTGTAATCCTTCTGTGATTCAAAACTTCTTAAATTGAAGCCAACAAAATAACCGAATACAATTAATAGGAAAATGATATAATAATGATGGTTTTAAAAATAACGAATAAAATACAATTTTTTTAAAAAAAGTTTAAATAAAAAAAATAAAAATTAAAAAAATTTTAACATTATGTTTGTCATCACTGTAAGATCTGTTGTCTTGCATGTACAGTGACATTTGTTTCCATTTATTCGCCCAGAGTCTAATTTTTTTCATTTTGTTCAAAGAAGCTTTAGGTTACAGAAAAGTCACGCACAGAATATAGGTGATTCTTTTATACCTAACATCTCTACCTTTTCCCCTTTTCCCTATTAACATTATACATGTGGATGGTACATTTGTTACACTTGATGTACAAATATTGAAACATTGCTACCAACCACGGTCAATGATTTACATTGTGGTTTACATTTTGGACCATACACTCATAGATTTTGATGAAGTTTGATGTGGTCTGTATCCATCCTTGCAAGATCATGTAGAACAATTCCATCGCCCCAAAAATGTCCTGTGTTTCATCTATTCTATTCCTCTCCCCTCAGGACCCATGGTAACCATCAAGATTAACTCATTGAAGGACCAGATTCATAGTTACTTGCAACAATGTTGATGGCTTTACATACTGGCCCATCCTCCCCTATTAGGCACTGCCTATGCTCTCAAGAGACTCCCACCCCTCTATTTGAGATCACAGCAGGACTCCCCAGGAGGTAGTCCAACACCTTTCCCCTCATTATGTGAGTCTCCACCGCCTGATACAAAACACTATGACAAGATGAACACTACACATTCCCTAGAAGCCTGCCCCAGATACGACCTGTCCCACTTGCCCCCCACATCCAACACCTTAAACCGGTAACCCTCCCCTGCCATATTTGCCAAAAGAACATTCCCAATGTTGTAGTTTCAATCACATACCTTCAAATCCCCAGAGTTCACATGCTCCCTCCCCCAACTCTCCCCCCAATTCCATGGACAGTCTAACCCACCCTCTCCACCCTCCCCCCCTTACAGACCAGCAACACCCAGCCCTATATTATCACTGCACCACTGTTACGCCCATCCGCTACTCAATTACACCCTTCCACCTTATCATAGGTTTTGCCCATATGCCACAACCTTCTTCCTTTCTGTCTCCTGTAAACCTGTCTTGCAGACTCTAGCTCTGTGAGCCTGCTTAATTCATATCAGTGAGGTCATGTAATATTTGCCCTTCAGTGCCTGGCTTGCTTCACTCAACATAAGGTCTTCAAGATTCATCCATGTTATCCTGTGTGTAAATACTGCATTCTTACAGCTGAGTAATAATCCATTGTATGTATGTACCACAATTTGTTTATCCATTCATCTGTTGAAGGACATTTGGATTGTTTCCAACTTTTGGCAATAGTGAATAATGCTGCTATGAACAGTGGTGTGCGTATATCTGTTCGTGTCCCTGCTTTCAATTCTTCTGCTATATACCCAGCAGTGGAATTGCTGGATCATATGGCAGTTCTATAGTTAGCGACCTGAGGAACTGCCAAACTGTCCGCCACAATGGCTGCACCATAGTACATTCCCACTAGCAGTAGATAAAGGTTCCTATTCCTCCACATCCTCTCCAAAACTTGTAGTCCTCTGTTTTTTCAGTAGCCGCCAGTCTAATGGGTATAAGATGAATCTCACTGTAGTTTTGATTTGCATTTCCCTAATAGCTAGAGATGTTGAGCATCTTTTCATGTGCATTTTAGCCTTTTGTATTTCATAGGAGAAGTATCTATTTAAATCTCTTGCCCATTTTTAAAATGGGCTGTTTGTCTTTTTCTTTTCAAGGTGTAGACTTTCTTTATATATGCAGGATATTAGGTCCCTGTCAGATATATGGTTAACAAATATTTTCTCCCATTGGATAGGCTGCCTTTTCATTTTCTACAAACCTCCTTTGAGGAGGTTCCATTTATCTGTTTTTTCTTTCGTTGCTCATGCTTTGGGTATAGAGTTCATGAAGCTATTTCCTAATACAAGATCCTGTAGATGCTATCCTACATTATCTTCTAGGAGCTTTATGGTCTTGGCTCTTTTATTTATATGTTTGATCCATCTTGAGTTAATTTTTGTATAAGGTGTGAGTTGGTATTCCTCTCTCATTCTTTTGGATATGGATATCCAGTTCTCCAAGCACTATTTGTTGAAGAGGCCATTCTCTCCCAGTTGAGTGGGTTTGGTGGCTTTGTCGAATATCAGGTGACTGTATATGTGGGGATCTATATTGGAACTCTCATTTCAGTTCCATTGGTCAGTATGTGTATCCTCATGCCAATGCCATGCAGTTTTGACCACTGTAGCTTTTAAGTATGTTTTAAAGTCAGGTAGTAGGATTCCTCCAACTTCATTTATCTTTTTCAATATGTCTTTGGCTATTCAGGGCCCCTTGCCCTTCCAAATAAATTTCATAGTTAGCTTTTCCAATTCAATAAAAAATGCTGTGGTAATTTTTATTGGGATTGTGTTAAATATGTAAATCAGTTTGGGTAGGATAGACATCTTAATAATGTTTCATTTTCCTATCCATGAACAGGGAAAGTTCTTCCATTTATTTAAGTCTTCTTTGGTTTCCGTTAACAGTGTTGTGTAGTTTTCTGCATACAATTTGTTTACATCTTTAGTTAAATTTATTCCTAGGTATTTGATTCTTGTTGCTATTACAAATGGAATTTTTTTTCTTGATTTCCTCCTCAGAGTGCTCAATATTGTTGTACAGAAATGCTACTGATTTTTGCGCATTGATCTTATAACCTACCACTTTACTGAACTCATTTATTCATTTATAAGCTCTAGAAGCTTTGTTATAGACTACTCAGGGCTTTTTCTGTATAGGATCAGGTCATCTGCAAATAGTGAAATTTTTATTTCTTCCTTTTCAATTTGGATGCCTTTTATATCTTTTTCTTGCCTAAGTGCTTGAACAAGTACTTCTAACACAATGTTAAACAGGAGCCATGATAGTGGGCATCCTTGTGTTGTTCCCTATCTTAGAGGGAAAGCTTTTAGGATTTCACCATTGAATATGATGTTAACTGTGGGTTTTTCATATATATCCTTTATCATGTTGATGAAGTTCCTTCTAATCCTATATTTTGCAGTGTTTTTATCAGAAAAGGCATTTTGTCAAATGCTTTTTCTGCATCTATAGAGATGATCATGTGATTTTTTTTTTCTATTGATTTGTTTATGTGGTATATTACATTGATTGATTTTCTTTTGTTGAACCATCCTTGCATACCAGGGATTAACTCCACTTGGTTATGGTATATAATTTGTTTGATGTGTTGTTGAATACGATTAGCAAGCATTTTGTTGAGGATTTTAGCATCTAGCTTCACTAGAGAGACTGGTCTTTGGTTTTCCTTTCTTGTGGCATCTTTGTTTTGCTTTTGGTATTAGGGTGATGTTGGCATCATAGAATGAGTTAGGCAATATTCCATCCACTTCTGTTTTTTGGAAGAGTTTAAGCAGTATAGGTGTTAGTTCTTCCTGGAATGTTTGGTAGAATTCACGTGTGAAGCCGTCTGGTACTGGGCTCTTCTTAGTTGAGAAGTTTTTGATGACTAACTCAGTCTCGCTACTTGTGATTGGTCTGTTGAGTTCATCAGTTTCTTCTTTCATCAAAATAGGCTGTTTATGTGTTTCTAGGAATTTGTCCATTTCCTCTAAGTTGTCTATCTTTTTGGCATACAATTTTTCAAAGTACCCTCTATGATACTCTATTTCTGTGGGTTCAGTGGTGATATCCCCTTCCTCATTTCTTATTTTATGTATTTGCATCTTCTCTCTTTCATTCTTTGTTAGTTTAGCTAAGAGTTTTTTAAATTTATTAATCTTTTAAGAATCATCTTTTGGTTTTGTTTATTTTTATTTTTTCTAGTGCTTTCTTATTTTCAATTTCATTTAGCTCTGCTCTATTCTTGGTATTTCCTTCTTTCTACTTCC
Organism: Cabassous unicinctus; assembly: GCA_029593785.1. NCBI lineage: Eukaryota > Metazoa > Chordata > Mammalia > Cingulata > Chlamyphoridae > Cabassous > Cabassous unicinctus. Next base: position 22,523 of record JAQZBX010007942.1, on the reverse strand, counting down.
TTTGGGGTTAATTTTTTGTTCTTTTCTAATTCCTCCAGGTGTTCAGTTGGGTCTTTGATTTTAACTCTTTCTTCTTTTTTAATATAGGCGTATATGGCTATGATTTTCCCTCTCAGTACAGCTTTTGCTACATCCCGTAGGTTTTGATATGTTGTTTCATCATTTTCATTCGTTTCAAGGTAGTTACTGATTTCTTTTGCGATTTTCTCCTTGACCCGTTGTTTGTCTAAGAGTGTGTTGTTTAACTTCCATATCTTTGTACCTAAACTGGTTCTCTGCTCCTTACTGATTTTCTGCTTCTTTCCATTGTGGTCAGAGAAATTACTTTGTATAATTTCAATTTCTATGAATTCATTGAGAGTTGTTCTGTGGCCTAGCATGTGGTCTCTCTTGGAGAATGATCCATGTGTACTCAAGAAGAATATATATCTCGCTGTATTTGGGTATGACATAGATAAGGTGCTAAAGTTTTCTTTTAGCACCTTATCTATATCATACCACTGTATGTCATACCACTGTATTTATATTTTACTAGGTCCAGATCCTCTAATGTATTATTCAAAGTCTTTGTTTGTTTCTTGATTCTCTTTCAAGATGTTCTGTCTAATGGTAATAATGGTGTATTAAAATCCCCCACTATTATTGTAGAGGCATCTATTTCTCCACTTACTTTATTCAGTATTTGCCTCATGTATTTTGAGGCACCCTGGTTTGGTGCATAAATGTTTATGATTGCTCTTTCTTCATGATAGATTATCCCTTTTATTAATATATAGTGTCCTTATGTGTCTCTTAAAATAGTTTTGTATTTAAAGTCTTTTTTGTCTCATATTAGTATAGCTACTCCTGCCCTTTATTGGTTATTGTTAGCTTGTAAAATTGTTTTCCAGCCATTCACTTGCAGCCTCCTTGCATCCCTGGGTCTAAGGTGGATTTCTTGTAGATGGGTAATATTTCCTTATCCATTCTGCCAATCTGTGTCTCTTAACTGGTGAGTTTAATCCATTAACATTCTCTGTCATTACTGTCAAGGAGTTACTCACATTAGCCATATTTTCTTTAGGTTTATGTATGCCATATGTTTTTTTAATATATATCTCTTTATTTTTTTAGTTGTTCTTACACTCTCCAGTTCTCTTTCTCCTGTATTTTCCTTTTGAGCTGCAGAACTCCCTTTAGTATTTCTTGAAGGGCAGGTTTCTTATTGACATACTCTCTTAATTTCTCTTTATCTGTGAAAAGTTTGAACTCTTCCTCATTTTTTTTTTCTGTTTTTATTTTTTAAGCTATACTGGGTTTTTCTTGAACTACATAAGACTCATCCCTTCCTTTTTTTTTTTAAGATTTATTTATTTCTCTCCCCATCCCCCACCCCCATTGTTTTGCACTCGCTCTCTGCTCTCTCTGTCCATTCGCTGTGTATTCTTCTGTGTTTGCTTGTTTTTGCTTTAGGCGACACCAGGGACTGATCCTGGGACCTTCCAGAGTGGGAGAGAGGCTCTCAATCTCTTGTGCCACCTCAGCTCCCTAATCTGCTGCATCTCTTATTGTTCCCTGGTCTGCTGCGTCTCTTATTGTCTCTCCTCTGTGTCTCTTTTCGTTGCGTTATCTTTCTGCGTCAGCTCTCTGCGCAGCCCAGCAGTCTGCATGAGTCAGCTCTCTGCTTGGGCCAGCTTGCCATGCAGGCCAGCTTGCCTTTCACCAGGAGGCCCCAGGAATTGAACCTTGGACCTCCTATATGGTAGATGGGAGCCCAATCGCTTGAGCCACATCCGTTTCCCTCTCCCTCATTTTTGAATGCCAGCTTTGCTGGATAGAGAATTCTTGGCCAGAAGTTTTTTCTTTTAGCACCTTATCTATGTCATACCACTGCCTTCTTGCCTCCATGGTTTCAGATGAGAAATCAGCACTTAATTTTATCAAGCTTCCCTTGTATGTGATGGATCTCTTTTCTCTTGCTGCTTTCAGTATTTTCTCTTTGTCTTGAGCATTGGACAGTCTTGGAGTAGGCCTGTTAGGATTTATACTGTTTGGGGTATGCTGCGCTTCCTGGTCATGTACATCCATCTCCCTCAGTAGGGTTGGGGAGTTTTCAGCCATTATTTCCTCCAGCACACTTTTTGTCCCCTTTCCCTTCTCTTTTCCCTCTGGGATGCCTATAATGTGCATACTTGTGCATTTCATGTTGTCATTCAAATCCCTAAATCCCTGCTGGATTTTTTCTGTCTTTTTTATCTATCTGTTCTACTATCTGTTTGACTTCAGATGTACTGTCTTCCACATCAGTGATTCTTTCCTCTGCCTGTTCAAATCTGCTGTTAAGTGCTTCCAATGTATTTTCAATTTCTTGGATTGTGCCATTCATCACCATCATATCCATTATCTTTTTATGTATGTTTATAATTTCTTCAGCATGTTCTCCCAGTATCATCTTAATATCCTTAATGCCTTCCTTCACTTCATTAAGTTGATTCATGATATTTGTTTGGACATCTCTGATTAGTTGTTCCATGTTTTGCATCTCCTCCTGGCTTTTAGTTTGTTCATTGGACTGGACTGTGTCTTCCTGTTTCTTAATATGGCTTGTAATTTTTTTTTATGTTCAGGCATCTGTTTATCTTCATGGGTTTATCTCTTTACTCTCAGGTTTTATTTTGTTGTTGTTTTTGTATATTTGGTAAGGTTTCACTTTGACATTTCGTTCTTCTTATTCTATTTCTTTGCTGTTGTCTTTGTTCCCTTGGAAAAAAAAATTCGGACCAGATAAAAGGAAAGAGATATGAAGAGGAAAAGAATAATAGTAATAATAATAGTAATAGGTAGGAGAGGAACTGTACAAGACCTAGGAAAATGAATAATTAGCATGAGTAAGAAGTATAGAGAAATAAGATTTTAAAAATGTCATAGAAACAATGAAATAAGAAACAGAATAGAGAAAAATATATAGAATGAATTAAAAGGCCAGAATGATGAGAAGAGAGGAAAAGAATAAAGAAAAGAAAGAAAAAAGTAAAAAATGAAAGAAAACAGAGAAAAGGAGAGAGAGAGAAGAAAAAAAAAAAGTAAAGACCTAACAAAAAGAGGTGGAATGAAAGAACAACAGAAAACAGAAGATAGAAAGATGAAGGAGAGAGAAGAAATAGTGTAGGTAGAAAAAAATCAGTAAACGAAAAAACAAACAGAGAAACAAAGGAAAGGGAAACACAACAAAACAGAAAAAATATATCAGCAATTTATTTTAAAAAATGAGAAAGAAAGAGGAAAAAAAAGAACAAAACCCAAAAATAAACACGGAAAAGCAACCTTCACTCTTAGACCCCTAAGGATCTTCTCAGGCTGCTGGTGTTCGTCAATCAATCACCCTGCTGCCTGCCCTCTGCTGGTTTTGAACCAGGTTTTAGTGAGTAAAATATGGAAAATAAAAAAATAAGCCTTTTTTTTTTTTTAATTAAGAGATTCAAGAAAAGCTAGTATAAAGAGAATGTCTATTTGTTTCCTGTCATACAGCTTCAGGTGGATGCCTGCTAATCCGGTGGATCACTTCTCTGAGAAGAGCTGGGAGTTGAACCAGGGGCCTTGTATATGTAAGGCAGGAATTCTTCCACTGAGCTAACCTGTCTCCTTAGGTTAGTTAGCCTTTCAGAAGGCTATCTACCCCCTTTCCCTCAGGCAGGTTAGATTCCTTGTAGTTTGCCAGAGTCCTAGTCACCTGTCCCTGCCTTCTCTCTAATCAAATTCCTCTCTTTACCTGGGCAGCTGGGTGTGACAGCCTGCCTGATGAAATCCCCGTCCCCTCTCTCTGTTGAGTCAGGGTCCCTTCCAATATTCAAAGGGGTTCAGCTGGCCAAACTCACCGCAAAGAAGCCACTCTCCACCCTCCCAGACCCCTCATCCTCCCAGAGAATCTGCCCTCACACCCATTGGAGCAGGAAGTCAGCTGCTCCACTTAGGCTATTTGTCTTGAGGGTGGGGTATATGTGCCGTTTCCAGCCACAGGAGCCAGCAACTCATGGTTTTCCTTTGGCTTCTTATCTTTCCAGTACCCTCCTAGATGACTCAGAGCACCTTCCCTTTCTATACATATCCAAAGCAGCTGGCAAGGAGGAAGACATCTGCTTTCCTCTTAGTTAAATGCAGTTTGCCAGGAGTTTTACCCTCCCTTAATATCTCGGGCAGTGGGGTGGGGTGGGGGTGAGTGGGGAGCCCTTCCCGGCAGCCAGGAGGTTTAATAACTCACTATTTGCTGTTTTGGCTTCCTCATCTCTCTGTCCCTCTCTCTCCTGGGCATTGTGAAGCAGTGGTCTGGTGTGCTGTGCCCCAAAGCAAGTCCCAAAGGCAACCTTTGGCTCTTTCTCCATTGTTTTAATGAGAGCTGAGCCTTATTTGCCTAACCCGATGTCCATGTTCCCACAATCCCCTGATGTGTTTCTAGGAATTTGTTCATTTTATCTAGCTTGTCTAATTTGTTGGCATACAGTTGTTCATCGTATCCTTTTATGATACTTTTTATTTCTTTGGTGTCAGTAATGATGTCCCCCCTCTCATTTCTGATTTTGTTTATTTGTGTCTTATCTTTTTGTCAGTCTAGTTAAGGGTTTGTCACTTTTATTGATCTTTTTTTCAAAAAAAACAACCTTTTATTTTGTTAATTCCCTGTTTTTTTATTCTCAATTTCATTTATTTTTGCTCTAATCTTTGTCCTTTCCTTCTGCTTGCTTTAGGATTAGTTTGGTGTTTTTTTCTAGGTCCTCCAAATGTGCACTTAGGTCTTTGATTTTAGCTCTTTTTTCTTTTTAATGTAAGCATTTAGGACTGTAAATTTCTCAGCCCTCCCTTCACTGCATCCCATAAGTTTTGATATATCATATTCTTGTTTTCATTTGTCTCAAGATATTTACTGATGTCCCTTGCAATTTCTTCTTTGACCCACTGATTGTTTAAAGTGTGTTATTTAACTTCATATTGTGGAATTTCCAGTTTTCTTTCTGTTACTGATTTCCAGCTTCATTCTTTTATGGTCAAACAAGATGCTCTGTATAATTTCAATCTTTTAAAATTTATTAAGACTTGTTTTGTGACTCAACATATGGTCTCTCCTGGAGAATGATCATGTGCATTTGAGAAGAATGTATATCTTGATTTTTTGGGGTGCAATACTCTGTATTTGTCTCTTAGGTCTAGTTCATTTATCATGTTATTCAAGTTCTGTGTTTCCTTATTGATCTTTTGTCTAGATGTTCTATCTATTGATGAGAGTGGTGTATTGAAGTCTATAACTATTATTGTAGAGATGTCTATTTCTCCCCTCAGTTTTTCCAGTGTTTGCCTCATGTATTTTGGGTACTGTGGCTAGATACATAAATATTTATGATTATTTCCTCTTGGTGGATTGACCCTTTTATTAATTTATAGTGTCCTTCTTTATCTCTTATACCAACTTTGGACTTAAAGTCTCTTTTTTCCAATATTGGTTACTATTTGCCAGGGATATCTTTTTCTAGCCTTTTACTTTCAACCTATTTGTGTCTTTTGGTCTAAAGTGAGTATCTTTGTAAACAGCATACAGCTGGATCATGCTTTTTATCCATTCTGCCAATCTATGTCTTTTCATTGGGGAGTTAAACCATTAATGGTCAGTCTTGTAAAGGCAGTACTTATTTCAGCTATTTTGTCCTTTGGTTTTTATGTCATCTGGCTTTGCTCGCTCTCTCTCTCTCTGTCTCTCTCTGTCTCTCTCTGTCTCTCTCTCTCTCTCTCTCTTTTCCTTTATTGCAACTTCCTTATTGTAGAGTTGATCTTTTGTGATGTTTCGACTGATCTCTTTCTCACATAAGTTTCTGTGTATATTTTAAATACTTTCTTTGTGGTTGCCCTAGGGTTTGTATTACACAACCTGTAATACACAACCTGTAATCTGGAAAGATACTAACTTAGCTTCAATAGCATACATGTTCTTTCCTCCAATATCCCTCTGTTTCCCTTCTTTACATTGTTTTTGTCCCACATTACTACTTTATATTTTACATGTCCATTATCAGGAAATATGCCTTTTTCTTGTTCAATTGCATTCTGACTCATATAGGAGTTAAAGAGTAGAGTTGTATATTGTGGTAAGTCTTATTAGGTTTTTCGTTTACCCTTTTAGTTATCTTTACTGAAGATCTTCATTTCTTCACACTACCCCAAGCCATTCTCTCCTGTCTTTTCCTTTCAACCTACAGAGCTCCCTTTAGTAAATCTTGTAAGGCAATTCTTTGTTGACAAACTCTCACGTTCTGTATATCTGTGAGTATTTTAAATCCTCCATCATTTTTGATGGACAGTTTTGCCAGATAAAGAATTTTTGGCTGGCAGTTTCTCTCATTCAGTTCCTTAAATATATCATACCACTGCCTTCTTGCCTCCATGGTTTCTGATGGGAATTCAGCACTTAATCTTATTGACTTTTCCTTATAGTGACAAATCACCTTTTCTTGCTTCTTTAAGAATTTGCTCTTTATCTTTGGCATTTGACATTCTGATTAGTATGTATTTTTGAGTAGGTCTGTTTAGATTTATTGTGTTTGGAGTACATTGCACTTCCTGGATATGCTTATTCATGTCTTGAGACAGTATTCAATTTTTTCTGTTTTCTCTATCTTCTCTTCTGACTGTATAATTTTAATTGTCCTGTCTTCTTGTTCACTGATTCTTTCTTCCAACAGTTCAAATCTGCTATTGTATGGCTCTAGTGTATTTTTAATCTCCATTATTGTGACTTTCATACCAATAATTTGTTGTTGTTGTTGTTTTAGGAGGTACTGGGGACCTTGCACATGGGAAGCAGGTGCTCAACCACTGAGCTATACCTGCTCCCCTCTTATCTTTTGTTTTTTTTTTTCAACTTTCAGTTTCTACTTTATGCTCACACATTGTCTTCTTAATATCCTTAGCTCTAAATCCATATTTTCCTTCATCTCCTTGAATTGATTTAGGATGTTTTTTGAACTCCTTTGATTAGTTGTTACAAATTCTGTGTCTACTCTAAAGTTTTAATTTGTTTCCTTGACTGAAGCATATTTTCCTGTTTCTTAGCGTGGCTCATAATTTTCTCTTGATTTCTGGGCATCTGATTATTTTAATGAGTTAACTCTGAAGTTCCTTTTCTCCCTTTTGTTTTGTTTTTTTTCTTGATTAGCTTTGTGTTAAGGGTCTTCTTTTACACTTGGTTCAACTTATACTGGACCTTAGAGTGGCCTGTGTTTAAGTGTTGAGATTTTCTCAGTTCTTCTTCATCTGATTCGTACCCTGGATGTACACTCCAATTCTTAAGGTTATGCTTTTTGTGCAGTTGTTTCACCTTCAGAAAATAGCTTCCTTTCCTTTGTTCTTTCTCTGGGAATCTTGATCTGTGCTGTTTATTTTTGTGCAGAATTTTCTCCCCATCTCCTTTGATTTGTTTAAAATTTTGCTTTCACTCAGTTTCCCCTGTTCCTTACACTTTACTATTCTAGGTCCCTTCCTGTCTTACAGCAGTTATGTTTCACCTCCCCCCTCCCTTTTTTTTGCCTTGACTTTCTTTCCCATTAGGGTATCACCCTGGAAACCCTGATGTGGTCAATCCAGAAAGGTGGGACAATCCAGAAAAGTAAATTTTACATTTAGGTGATCCAGCCAACAGAGACTGTATTGAGTGTGTGCACCTCTTGCCAACTGTTCTGCCATAGTCTCTCTTCCTCCCCCCCCACCCCCCACCCAGGACCCTTTTGTATGCATCACTCCTCAGCCACTTGTCTTCTGTCCTAGTTATCTGGAGTCTTGGGTCCCTATGCTTGAATATGTGTTGGGACCTAAGTCACTGCTGTGAGTGGCTCTATTGTCAGTCTTTATGCAATAACTAAGCTCTGTGGGACTGAGTGAGGGTGATGGATATTGATGGTGGATCCAGGATCTCCTACCTGATCTTGGAGGTTATTTTTCTTTTTGTTCAATTCAGCATTGGTGGAGTCCTTCTCCAGTCTCTATTATCCTCCAGAGTTCTAAGCAAGTGGAATTTGTCCTTTTATTATTTAATTCTGAAAGGAGACTTTTCCAGGTGATGCCTTATACTGCCATGTTGGTGACATCACTCCTCTCTTCCTCATTTTTCAAAGATCGTCTTGTTGTATATTAAATTCTTGATTGGTAATTGTTTTCTTTCAATACTTTAAATATTTTGTCCCACTGTCTTCATGCCTTCATGGTTTCTAATGAGAAATCACTTAATCTTATTGGGGTACCCGTGGATATAACATGTTGCTTTTGTCTTGAAGCTTTCAGAACTCTTTCCTTGTCCTTGGCATTTGACAGTTTGACTACTATGTGTCTTGTTGTGTTTCTCTTTGAGTTTATCCAGATTGGAGTTTGTTGGGATTCTTGAATATTCTTTGCATATTCATGTCTTTTTTAAATTTGGGAAATTTTCTGCTATTATTTCTTTGAATATTCCTTCTGCCCCTTCTTTTTTTCTTCTCCTTTGGGAACTCCCTTAATGCGTGTATTGGTTTGCTCGATGGTGTCCCACAAATTTCTTGGGTTCTGTTCACTCTTTTCAAATTCGTTTTTCTTTCTGCTTCGCAGCCAGCATCATTTCAATTGTCTTGTCTTTGAGTTCATTGATTCTTTCTTCTCCCAGCTCCAATCTGCTCTTGAAATCCTCTAAGGAATTTTTCATTTCAGTTATTACAGTCTTCAACTCCTGTTATTTCTGTTTGGTTCCTTTTTAAAATTTCTCTCTCTTTATTGAGATTCTTATATTGTTCATTCACTGATTTTTTAATATCCTTTAGTTTTTTCTCTGTGTTTTCCTTCATCTCCTTGAGCATATTGAGGATTATTTTTTAAAAACCTCATCCGTGTGTCAAGTCTGGTCTTATTCATTGATGTTTTCTGGATTTTTATCTTGTGTCTTTGATTGGGCAGTCATTTCCTGTTTCTTTGTTTCTCTTGTAATCTTTTATTGCACATGTACCTTTTAGTATTTTGAAGTGTTAGCTCATAGGTTCAGTCCCTGAGCTGTCCGTTCCATAAGTTTATACCCAGGTAATGATGTGTCAGAGATTTCCTCAAGTACCATGAGTTTAAATAAGCATATAAACCAACACAAGAGAACACCTTTCACCATTTTTGTGAATTGGCTCTGCTTTGACTGGTGGTCTCCTTCAGAATACAGCCCTCATATCAAGAATATCAGCCAGAGGCAAATGCTAAGTGCAGGGTCCTTTCAGTCTTATCTGAGTCTGAGTGGAGCCTGCTTCTTGTCTTGTGCTTGTGCTTGATTCTTGTTCTTGGTCATGGAATTAGGAAATCCCCCATTTACAAGAATTATAATGCCCCCTCTACTACTTATGAAATAGACTTTCTACTCTCCTGGGTCTTCTGTTGTATGACTAAATGCAGGTATTCCTTTGGTCCAGGCTGCTTTGACTGCGTTATTTCTTACACTGTTTTAGCTCTCTGCAAACTGTTTCTGCCCGTAGGGAAAGTTCTGAGAGACAAGCCCAAGATAAATTTCCTGGTTCAGACTTTTAGGTTTCACCTGATACATTAGCACTGACATACAGGCACCCCAGTGTGTGCATAGTGATTACTGTTCTCCCTCCCAAACAGGGTCAGGGAGCAGAGGCTGGCCCGACACCAAGCCAGGGAGGGGGTGGACAAGTGGCTAGAAAGGGTTCCATGAGCTTTGCCTACCAAGTTTAAAGCCTCGGTTTTTTTTAAATTCAACATTTTCACAATTAATGCAACCCTTTAATTGTTTTCCTGATTTTTGAGAAAGATGATTCTGCCAGTTTTGCTAGTTGTTCAAAGATTCTGTGGGAGAACAGCACCCTCGAGTGTATTATTCCTCTTTCTTGTTCAACCAAAAGCCCTTCACCTCCTCCTTAATAATTACTCTGTACCTACCTTCCAAAAAGCAGCTTCTATCCTGACTTTTCAGTAATCACTCTTTGGTTTGTTTGTGTTTTTTTAATTGGTAATTTAGTTTTTCCTGTTCTTTATAAAACTTTACATTTTAGGAATCATTTATTGTGTATTTTCTTTTAAAGATTTATTTTATTTATTTATTCCCTCCACCTTGTGGTTTGCACTCACTGTCTGCTCTCTGTGTCCATTTGCTATGTGCTCTCTGTGTCTGCCCGTCTTCTCTTTAGGGGGCACCAGGAACTGAACCTGGAACCTCCCATGTGGGAGAGAGGCGCTCAATTGCTTAAGCCACCTCAGCTCCCTGCTTTGTTGTATCTTTCATTGTCTTTCCTCTTTGTGTCTCCTTGTTGCGTCAAGCTCGCTTTGCCTGCCCATTGTGCCAGCTCACTGTCTTGCTCGTCTTCTCCAGGAGGCACTGGGAACTGAACCTGCAACCTCCCATGTGGTAGGTGGGAGCTCAATTGCTTTAGCCACATCTGCTTCCCAGTGTGTGTATTTTTAATGTCTAGTTTCTAGTTTACATTATTTTTGTGAGATTCAACCATGATGTTACATGTAGCTATAACTTGTTTATTTCCATCACTATATAATTCTGTTGTATATGCCATTACTCATCCTTTTCACTATTGTTAGACTTTTGAATTGTTGACAGTTTTTGGCAATCAGAACTAATACTGCTAAACAATCTTGTACCTCTCTCTTAGTACACTTTTTCATATAGTTATATATAGTTAGAAGTGGAATTTTTGAGACAGAATATATACATATCTTCAACTTTTATAGATAATGGCAAAATCTTTTTCAAAATGATCATATCCCAAACTTGATTTTGTCAGTTTTTAAAATTTTAGCTATAGTGGTTGGTAAATAGTGGTATCTCATTGTGGTTTTATTTTGTATATTGATTTTAATATGTATATTGACCAATTGAATAACTTCTTTAGTGAAAGTCTTGTTTAAGTCTCATATCCATTTTTCTATTAAGTTGTTTATCTTCTTTTATGATCTGTAGAGCTTCTTTTCATATTTTGGATTTGAGACGTCCATTGCAAATATCTTCTCCCACTTTGTAGTGTGCTTTTTTTGTTTTTGAACATCTTTACATTTATTTTTTTCAATATATTTACTTTTTATCCATTTTAACACTCCCTTCCCCGTTTTTGCCATTTTTGTGTCCATTCGCCTGGCAACTCTCTGCATCTGCCTCCTGCCCTCCCCTCATCCCCCCCAGTCCCCACCTGGATTCGATCCTGGGAACCTCCATTGTGGGAGAGAGGTGTTCTGCCACCTGCACCACCCCAGCTTCTGGTTTTTCGGTGCATCTCATCTTGGCTCTCCCCAGCGTCTCTCTCCTGATACGTCATCATCTTGTTGCTTGGTTTGTTGGGGCCCGATGGCTCACCCGCTCATGGGGCCTAGGGGCTCACCCACTCATGGGGCCTGATGGTGCACCCATGCACCTTCTTTATTTTTCTTTATTTTACTGGGAGGTCCCGGGGATCAAATCCAAGTCCCTCCACATGGGAAACGGACACCCAACCATTTGAGCCACATCTGCCCCCTGCTATATCTCTTAAGGTTGACCAAAGATACCTAGAGTTACAGTCATTTCCCATACAGGATGGTCATATAATAAATCAGGCTTGGTTTATCACCAGTATTCTAAAAATGAGACCTAGGGAGAAAAATTAGGTTTCGGAACACATGCATGGTTTCTAATATAGCGACTGTTTAGCTTACCCTGATTATCACAAAATCAGGACAGCGAGAATATTTGCATTGTAGTATGCTTTTTCACTCATTTTTATGGACCAGTTGCTATTGGTATATCACCCACATCATCTTTGCAATCACTGTTTCACAAGGGAGGCTTCTTTGCAAGCATGTGACACTCTGCCTGAGGACTTTCTCTGGCCACAGGGACACATAATGGGTACCAGGGAGTCAATGCACCTGGAAACAACTCTTAAATACTTAGCAGATATTGGTGAATAAACACACCATTTTCCTTACCTTAGAGATAGCTCCTGAAGCTTACTCTATCCATTTCTCAGAGGTCTCTAGCAGGACTGAGCCACAGTACCACACAGTGGTAATCTGCTCCTTAATATACCCTATATTAGTTTCCTTCCCTTCCCTGACTCATTTCCCCTACTCCCATACTTGCACTTACTGGAATTACTTCTCAAATAAATTATGTGAGAAAGGGGCCAGGTTTCATGTTTTACCATACAGATTCATAATTGTATTGGCACCATTTATTTAAAAGAATTGTCCTTTACCCACTGCTCTGTAGTTCAACCTTTGTTGTAAAGTAAGTGCGCATATCTGTTTGAATCTGTTTCAGGATTCTTTATTCTGTTCCATTCTGTCAATCTTGTGCCAATACCCCATTTTTCTTAATTACTGTAGTTTTATAATATGTCTTTAATATTCAGTAGTTGATCCTTCTACCTTGTTCTTCTTCAAGGATGTCTTGGTTGTTTTTGTCCTTTGCATTTCTATATAAATTTTAAAATAAATTTATTGGTTTCAGGGGAAAGACCCTGATGGGATTTTAATTAGGAATGCATTGAATCTATTGAATCTGTAGTTCAAGTTGGAGAGATTGAAATCTTCACAATATTGAGTCTTCTGATACATGAATATGGTATATCACTCCTTTATATAAATCTATTTATAACATTTAAAATAGACTTATTCATAAGTACTTGCTAATTTTTATGTTATTGTAAATGACATATTTTTAGGTTTCATTTCCTGTTTGTTACCTACATATGGAAATAAAATTCTTGCTGTTTATTGACCTTGATTCAGAAAACTTGTTATTCTAACCATTAATACTAATAAATTGTCTTTACAGTCTTTTGTATTTTCTTTGTATGTAATTATGTTGTCTGCAAATAATAGTAGATTTATTTCTTTCTTTTCACTTCTTATACTTTTTGGTAGAAGAAAGAGACCTTATTGTACTGGTTAAGACCTCCAAGTAAAATATTCCATACAAGTAGGATATCAGGAATACTTGTTTTGTTTGCAATCTAAGAGAAAGCTTTCAACATTCATTTTAAAATATGATATTTGCTGTAGGTTTCTTGTAGATACCCTTTATCATATTAAGTATATTCTCTTCTAGTCCTAGTTTGCTAAACATTTTTATTAATAAAAATTGAAACTTATCAAATGTTTTTTTTCTCTATTGAACTATTTTTCTCTCTTATTCTGTCAATGTGGTAAATTATATGGGTTGATTTTTGAATGTTAAACTAATTGCATTTCTGAAAGAACCTGAATTTAGTTATGATGTATTAGCCTTTTTTTATTAGACTTGCTGGATTTGGTTTGTGAAAATGTATAGGATTTTTGCATCTATGTTTATGAGTGAAATTGGCCTGGAATTCTCCTTTCTTGTTAGACAGGCTTTCTGGTATTAAGGTTTGTATGGAGTCATAAAATGAGTTGGGAAATGGTTCATCTTTTTCTATTCTCTGGAAGAGTTTATATCAAATTCACCCATGAAAATACTCTTTTTGAGCCAACTTTTTGATCTTCTCTGTTATATGTTTTTTCTATTTTATTAATTTCTGCTCTTTATTTTTTACTTCCTTCTGTCTTTGGGGAGGAATATAGTTTCCCTTGTTTCGCTTTAGTCTTATTATTGCTCCTTTGACAAAACTTGTTTTTTTTCCTGATTGCTTTCAAGATTGTCTCTTTTTTCTGTACTTTTCAGCAGTTTTACACTGATATGCCTAGGTATGGTTTTCTTTGTACTAACCCTGCTGGGAGTTTGTAGGTCTTCTTGAATCTGTGTCTTGATGCCTTTTGTCACTTTTGGAAAATCCCCAGGTATTATCTCTTTAAATATTGTTTTTGTTTTATCCTTTTCTCTCTTTCTTGGATTCCAAGTATACTTATGCTAGCCTTTTTTTTCTTTAATCCCCTTTGTTTCTTAAGCACTTTTCTGTATTTTTCCATCCTTTTGCCTCTCCTTGCCTTATTCTGGATATTTTTGCCTAACTTATCTTCCCAAAAATGAATTCTCTTTTTAACTGTTTTATTATTAATCCTATATTTCGAGTTCTCAAATTCAGTATTGCACTTTCAGTTTGAGAATTTATGTTTGGTTCTTAATTTTAATAGTTTCCAGTTCTCTGACAGAATTCTTAATTTTGCATTGTTTCCCTGGAAATAATTAAACATACTTATTTTAAGAACCCATTTCTGATAACTTCATTATCTAGATACCCTTAGGGTCTCTTTCTATTGCCTCTTTTTTGCTTTGGTTTTCTTTTGGTTTTCATTATTTGTTTAAAATTAAGTACTAGACATTGTATTTGAAAAATTATGGTGGCAATTTTAGTCTTTGGATGATGTTATTTTCCTTCACAAAAGATTTATGATTGATTTTGGCTGTGGCCAGAGGCATTAATAATTCCAGAGCACCTTGTTCCAAGCAGAAATAGAGATGATCCAAAATGGGCTTCAATTTCTTTCCATATTATTATTCTTTCCAGAGTTTAGTCCCATGAATCCCATTGTCTGTGAAGTTTAACAGCCTTACTTCTCTTGATTTCCTGAATTCCAACTTTCCACCCTTTCTGTCTTGAGTGAGTTAGAAGTTCTGAGCAGCTTTTCAGTCTTTGAGAAGCTGTTTCCAGAATTAGCAAATGCCCCCATAAGAAAAGTGATCCCAAATACCAAGCTGACCTCCTTGCACCTCTGTCTTCTTCTGTGGTCTCACCTGGTAATTCTTTGCTGTCTTACTGGTTATCTGATGCTTTTAAGCAGATTTTTGAATGTTTTATTCATCTTTTTAGTTGTTCTGAGTTGAAAGGTTAGTCCATATTACCAAGTAGGCATTGATGGAAGTGGAAGTCCTTTTTTTTTTTGGTTGCTATTTCTTGTTTTCTTTGTTGGTTCTTCCTCATGTCCATGGCATATAAATGTTGGAATGTCCCAGGGCTTAGTCCTTGGACCTCTCTCTTTCTGCACTCACAGCTGGTCTCATTGCTTTAAATCCCATCTACATGCTGATGATTCCCAAATTTCTTTCATTACCCTGGATGTCTTGCATGAACTTCATACCCAAATATGCAGCTACATATTTGACATATATATATGGGTATATAATATGCATCCCTAACTAACCATGTCCAAAAATGAACTTTCTTTGTAAGCCAGCTTCTCCTTCTGATTCCGCATTTCAGTTAGTGGCAACTTCATTTTCCAGTGTTCAGGCCAAAAATCTTGGTGTCATTCTTGACTCCTCTTTTTCTTTCACGTCATATATTCTTTCCATCAGCAAATACTGAGGCAGTACCTTAAAAACATATCCAGCATTTGACCACTTATGAA
Organism: Cabassous unicinctus; assembly: GCA_029593785.1. NCBI lineage: Eukaryota > Metazoa > Chordata > Mammalia > Cingulata > Chlamyphoridae > Cabassous > Cabassous unicinctus. Next base: position 7,223 of record JAQZBX010007942.1, on the reverse strand, counting down.
CCTCACTGCCATCAATCTGGTCCAAGTCACTGTTATCTTTCACCTGGCTTACTTTAGTATTCTCTTAATAGGTCTCCCTTTAGTAGAGAGGAAAACTATTATTAAAAGTCAGATTTATGTGTTACCTCTTCCTAGCTAATACAGATAATGAGGCAGACTGTTATTAATATGCTTGTGGACATGTTTATCCAAAGATTTCTACCCATAGTAGGAAAATAGTTTGTATATTTTAAGGACTGAGTGAACCTAATGTGGTATATAGGTTATGATCTTATGTGGTGACAGCAGAATGTTACTCAGGTAATAATGGATCTGCTTGAAAGATGTTCTCCTTAGGTGATGGTGATGGTAGTTATCTTCTGTTTGGTGAATTTTATTTATTTATTCATTCATTTAATCTTCCAATTAATTTCAAAGGTCCATTGTAACAAGACATGAGGTAACTCTTGTGGGACTAAGGACGTTCATTTTGGTATTTCTTCTAAATTGACCCATATGGTCATACAACAGTCAAGGTATTGTGCAGTGGGTATATAGGTTGGTGTCCTTAAAAAGAAACAGCTCCATACCAAGAACATTATGTCAATTGTAATATCCTTCTGTCAGTATTGGTAAATTATTCCATCCACTAGAACATTCCTCATTTCTCTAGTTTCACTACCACTGCTTAGCTATAGAAATAGTATGGTTAATTTGTAAAAAGTCTATTCATAATATTTAGAATATTGATCATGTTTTACTTTGAAAAAAACTATAATTAATTTGGGCTACTGGAATTGTGGAAATTGTTTTACTTGCACACATAGGAACCAATCAGGGAAACTGGGAAGTTTAGATTCAGCTTTTCAGATATTATTTATCCACAAATACCCTTTATGCCTTTTTCAGTTAATCTTAGTCTCTTCATGCTGCTGAGCTTTGAACTGTATTTCCTGTAGCTAACTATGGTTTAAGCTTGACCCCCTCAGGCTGAAATAGAAATGAAAGTTAGATACAATGAAGTGAACCCTTCCCATTGTTAGACTTTTAGGAGGCGAGTGCACTAGATTTATTTTGATGGGTCAGTAATTTCTAATTATTCGCTAGACTGGCTTCATAGCTAGGTTGATAAACAAAAATATAAAACATAGAATTTTCAAGAAGAAAAACCATTCTTGTATTAAAAACCTGTGGTGTCCACATTTGGATTTTTATCTGAACAGGTTAATGCAGCTGAATCAAAGATAACAAATTTAATATACCTAAAACATACCTTGGAACTTGTGGATCCTTTAAAGGTAATTTAAGTGTGCGTATATTGTACAAAACATGTCTAGCATCAGTTTATTTTAACTTTTTGTTTTGAGAAAATTTCAAACTCACAGAAAAATTGCAAGAATAGTAAAATGAATTCCCATATTCTTCACCTAGATTCATCAGTTATTAACATTTTGCCACATTCTCATTCTTTTTCTGTATTTATATACACAACACACATACACACATATTGCTATCCCATTATCCTGATTATTACTATTACTGAGAATAATTTGCAGTACCTAAATACTAAAGTGTATATCTCCTAAGAACAAGAACATTATCTTACATAACTATAATATAATTATCAAATTCAGGATTTTTAACATTGACACAAACTATTATATAATGTATAGTCCATATTCAAATTTTCCAATTGTCCTAATAATGTTTTTAGAGGTTTTTTTTTTTCTGTTCCCATGGTCAATCCAGGACCATGCATTTTTTGAAACATTTTTTCACACACTTTATTTTTTAGAGCAGTTGTAGGTTTATAGAATTACCCAGAAAGTACAGAGTTCCCGTATATCTCCCGCATCCCCACACAGTTTTCCCTATTATTAACATTTTGCATTAGTATGGTACATTTGTTACAATTGATGAGCCAATATTATTAGAATTATATTATCTGAAGTCCATGGTTTACACTATGTTTATTCTTTGTTGTGAACAGTTTCTGTTTTGTTGTTTTTTAATTTTTTATTGTGGTAACATATGTACAACATAAAACTTTTCATTTTAATCACTTTCAAATATACAGTTCAGTGGTATTAACTATGTTCACAATGTTGTGCTACCTTTACCACTATCTGTTACCAAAACTTGTCCATCACCGCAAACAGAAATTCTGTATCCATTAAGCAATAACTCCCCTTTCCCTTTCCCCTCCTGTCTAGTAATCTGTAATATATTTTCTGTGTCTGTGAATTTCCATATTCTAATTATTTCATATCAGTGAGATCATACACACTTTGTCCTTTTGTGTCTGGCTTATTTTACTCCACACGATGTCTTTAAGATTCATCCGTGTTGTAGCATGCATCAGAACTTCATTACTTTCTAAGGCTGAATAATATTCCATTGTATGTATATAGCACATTTTGTTTATTCATCTGTTGATGCATGCATTGTTTTTAATGTCATGGGTTTTTTTTATGCTTTTAAACTGGAAAAGTTTCTCAGCCTATCTTTGTCTTTCTCTTGACATCATTTTGAAGAGTAAGTGTCATTTGTTTTATAGAATATTCTTGAACTTAGATTTGTGCAATTGTTTCCTCATGATTAGATTTAGCTTATGCATATTTGGCTGTAACACTCTGTGAGCAACATGGTATCCTTCTCAGTACATCATCACATAATGAAGCACATGATATTTCCCCATTATTGGTGATGTTACCTTTGATCAATTTCTTCACTGTAAAGTTACCATATTTTCTTTTGTAATTAATAAGTAATCTATAGAGAGATACTATGAGACTGTAAACATCCTGCTCCTCATCAAACTTCCATCTCCTGATTTTGTTGTTTATTATTGACTCTTACCTAAAGCAAGTGTTGCTATGATTGTTACAAAATGGTAATTTTTTAAAATTATCAATTTAAAAATATTGTATCCTGCAAAACATTTTTTGATTAAAGCAGCAAAAAATAACTTTTTAAAAAAGAAAAATGAATTAAAAATGTGGACGAATTTTGTTATAGGGTTAATTCTAACAAATATAAATAATGAAAGTAGTAATCTGGCAAATGGTGACACCTTTCTTAGAATGAAAGAGGTGAAATAAATCACTGAGAAAATATTGATAGACTTGATGAAACTCAGATTTCAAATTTTGATATGTCAAAGACAAAGTAAAAGGCAAAGGAAAAATTTGTGACAAATGACAGGCAAAATATTAGTTTCTGTCATGATAAAACTTGTGTAATTTAATAAGAAAATACTAACTTGCCAATATAAATATGAAAAATAATGAAAAGAGGAAATCAGTGTTGTTAATAAATAGTAGCAAAATGTCCAGCCTCACTCTTAATCAAAGAAATTCAAATTAAAACCATAGTTTTTATCTATAAAGAAGCAAAGATTTTTATCTATAAAGAAGCAAAGATTGAGGATAATGGAGCTACTCATTGCTAATGAGAAAATAGTGAAACAGGCAACTTCTTAGACAGATGGTAGGAGTATAAATTGTACATATTTACAATAAAGTTTTACAGCATATATCCTTTGATCCTGTAATACCACTTCTAGAATTCTGTCCTAAAGAAATATTCATAAATGTTTGCCAAAATTTATGCCCAAAGATGTTCATTGTAGCATTGTTTATATAAGTGAGAAATTATAAGTAGATTATAACTTGTTAGAAATGTAGATTATAAGAATAATTAGGGAAGCAATGATTAACTTTTTGTAGAGTGACTATTATGAATTATTAAAATAAGTGAATAGTTTCTAATGTTTATGACATATTAAGTAGAGAAAAAGGATACAATGATATAACTTGTTTTGCTTGAAATAGTGAACCGAAATAAATACATCCTAGTTTTAATAGTATTTATCTTTGGAGGAGTGGTATAATTCTAGTAATTTAAATTTTTTTCTTTATGCTTTTATGAATTTTCTAGTTTTTATCAGTATGTGCATCTTATTTTTCTATTCAGAAGCAAAAATGTTAAAAAATTATTGCCATTGCCTCATAGCAAACTAAAATAGAAATTAAAGGTTCAAGGTAACTATGCTTTCCTCTTTTTTTGTTTATTCAATTAGTTTCTGCTCATAGTTTCCATTAAGTAAAATAAAATCCCTACTGTGCTATTTAAGAATGGAGAATTTGCTCTATTTATAAATATGCTAAGCACTTTTTAAGCTTAATTATATATAACCCAAATTTTGGAGTTATACGTAGAGTACTCTAAATGTGCAATGGAAGTTTTTTAAATACCTACCTCTAGTAAGTAGTTAGATGTTAGCAATTAGTTGGACGATAAAGGAAAAATCAAAGTCATAATAGTGAAGCAGTAGATGATGTGTATTAGCTATGTGCTCTTGATCTGGAAAATGAGAAGGATACCATCTGACTTTGCCTACATAACTAAAATATTGTCTAGGTATATCTAAACGGATAAATGTAAGCAAGAAAGCACTTGGTAAACTGTACAGTATTAAACAAATGTTAAATGTGATACTTGAATAATGTAAGAATTTATTATACTTAACTATTTTTATTTTGTTCTTTAATAGATTGCTCTGAAGAACTGTAACACACCTTTATTAAGAGCGTACTATGGTTCCTTGGAAGACAAGAGGTCTTTGTCACTCAACTGTTAATAATAGATTTTTCCTTTCTTCCTGATAACTGATTTTAAGGACTCTAACTGTATTCTATAAAATAATAACTCTAGCTTTGATTATCACACTCTTTAAACTCTAAATGCTCTTTATATTCCTCATCAAAAATTCTAATTAAATTTCACCTTATAATTATAATAAATAGAGTAATGGCACATTGATTATTTGTGCTAATGGACAATTAGAATAGCATGAAAAATTGAAATCCATGTACATTTGTAATATTTCTTTTCTAGCTATTTTCCATGGAAAGATTCACAAATATATAATAGATTCTTTTGTTAAATCATGAAGGACCTATTGTAACCAAAAAACAGTGGATATGAATACTGAATATGATATATATACTGAACAATTTAATTTTAATATTTCTTAAACAATGAAACGCTGGTTCTTCATTGAAAGACTTGTGATTATTAAGAACTGTTACTTTATTGATTCAAAGATTTATACCCTGTGTGAGACCATAAGCTGAAATTAATAATAAACCAGAGTAATTGCAGATAAGATATAGAAGAAAATAAAAGATTAGGAAAATAGATATCACCACATTTCTTAGTTGCATAATCACTGTACTTGATCAATGATAATTGTGAGGTTCCTGTTAAACCGTCCCAAGATAATATGCGCAGTTTCCCTTACCCCTAATGAGGGCAGGGGCCGTATGTTATCCTTCTTTGAATTCCTGTACCTAACACAGTGTTTGATACATAGTATCAGTAAATGTTTATTGAATGAAGGGGCATAAAGCCAGAACTTTTATAACAGGTCTTCAGTGATAAATTTTGTATTCACATATACAATCAGTGTGTATAATTTGAGGGAGCAATTTATTAGCAGATGTAGAATTGCTCTTGGTGGCCTCATCCTACTTTAGGAGACTAATCCTAACTGATGAAATAATTTAAAATTGACATAGTTGCAGCTCTCACTTGTGTAAATGTAAATATTTGTTGCTTAATTATTTCAAAATAACTTTTTACCAGTGATTTTAAGAAAATATGTTTTTGCTGTTATTACCTATGACTCTAAAATTTTTTTAAAAATAACTTTGACTTATTGACTAAAATGTTCTTTTTTAGGTTTGGAATCATACTTGAAAAGATTAAAACAGTAATTAATGATGATGCAAGATACATGAAAGGATGCTTGAATATGAGGACTCAGAAATGTTATGCAGTGAAATCTAATATAAATGAATTTCTTGATATAGCTAGAAGAACATATACAGAGATTGTAGATGACATAGCAGGTATTTAATTATTTGAGAATATCTTGGGCATGCTCAGATAATACTATTTTCTGGTTTTTAGGAATAAAACAAACTTTTTAGGACATGACGTGCTTTTTTGCTGGTGATGACAATTTATTTTTTGTTACCAAAACAGATAAAGTTAAAGTATATTGTCATTAAAGGAGTTGTTTTTTTTTTTTTTTTTTTTTTTAAATCAAGATCTTAAAGTATTTATAATGTGTCTGTTATTTTCTCCTAATTTAAATATAATCATATTCATACAACAATGTCTATAAGTTATGTGAAAAATGCAGGCTATCAGTACTAAACGTTTTCAGTAGAAGAGCAATAATTTTTGTCTTGAAGAAGTGGCATTTGAACCAGTCCAGTAATTCATTCATTCAATAAATATTTATTGAGCTCCTACTAAATGCAGATACTGTTCTTGGTACTGGGAGTAGTACATAAGTGAACAAGACAAAGTCCCTGCCCTCATGGAGCTTATGTTATAGTAGGGGTAGCAGACAGTACGAAACAAACAAATTTCACATTGAATAGAATATTATTTCACATGGATATAAAACATATGAAGAAAATTACATCAGAGTAAAGGGTCAGATAGTGACTGGGTCTGAAGACCAAGAGGATGGAAGGATTTTGGTAGATGGGGTGGCCTAGAAAAGGATTCCACAGACTGACAGTTGAATTAGCAGAAACACAGAGGCATGGGAAACATCAGGGCATGAGTGAGGAAACCTGTTCGGATGGAATAGAGAGTTACTTTACAGGACTGATGAGAGATCAGATTGCAGATATAGACTAGGGACAAGAATTTAGTCTTTGAAGACCAGAAGTTTGGATCTTTTCCCAAGGAGAATGAAGAGCACTGAGATGTTTTTGCCCTGGACTGAAATTGATCAAGAAGGTTAATCTATGTTGTGTTAAATGAATTTGAGTGGAGAAATCAAGGCATGGAGGCCAGATAAAACTATTACAAGTTAATAAAGCACTATTTAGGGTATTAGAAATGTATCTGAGAAGAGATGAATGCAAGGGTAGAAACGAAGAATTGATAGAAGTTAATAATTGAGTAGATATGGCCACAGTGAAGACATGTAGCTTTTAATGCTATATGAGATTTCTAACCTGAGAATGATAGTACCATTAAGAAAATCAGGAAAATCAGGAGGAGGAACCGTTTTGAGGAATGAAGATGTTTAGTTTTTTCAAGTAATGTTCCAGTCATTAATATGGTTTATCAGATTAGAAATGTGGCTCAAATGGCTGGGCGTCTGTCTGCCATATGGAGGGACCTGGGTTCGATCCCCGGGACCTCCTGGTAAAATT
>JAQZBX010007941.1:0-49267 GCA_029593785.1 Cabassous unicinctus | reverse complement strand
GTAAATAAATAAAAATAAATCTTAAAAATAAAATAAAAAGCAAGTAGAATGAATGACCATGCTAAAGTTCATTAAGGACTCTTGATGGGTGAACTGCCCCATCTCCTTCCTTCTCATGAGCATCATCTATGATGAAACAGCCTTTATGTCACAACCCTGCCTTGCCCTTAGCAGTCTTTTGATAGCGTAGTGGGGTCTGGTGTTCTTCTGGTTATCTCTGTGAGCACGCTGTTTACAGACTGACCGATCTCTGGGGTAGGTGGGCACTTCTGGGATGAACAGCAAAAGCCTGTACACTACTTAGAGCACAAGCTCAGTCTGCTGCACTTGTATTGCCCACTTAAAAGTGCAAGTTTAAAGGAAGCTAAAATAAATAAAAATTAAAGGTTACTCATAACGAAAAGAGGGAAGAGTGTGGATGTAGAGTCAGACCACAAAGAAACAACTGGACAGTCAAAACCACCCCAAAATTGCTCAAGTCTCTGCCTGAACTAGATAAAAGAGGGTAAAGAGTAGAACAGGTCCTGATTGGTACACTTGTGTTCTGGGAAGGTTTCATTTATTAAATCAGTGTCACAGATTAGGGCCCCTAAAGATAAATGTCCTCCTAGTCAGGAAAGAGCCCCATGGCTGAGCAGATGGTTGGTGGACCTACTTGCCAGGCTGTCCTCCCCCCAGCCACAAGGCTTTCTACCATCTCTGTCTCCTGCAATGTCTCGTGTTTGGCAGCCTGCTCCTTTCTTGTAGAATTGTGAGCTCTAAGCTTCCTAGGACGGAGTTCTGTGTCTCTGCACATTTGTACCCCCAGCACCCACCCCACACATGCAGTGCCCATGTGCACAGTAAACACCCCAATATTGAGCTCACCTCTCACCCACACAGACATTCCAATGCTATACTAGGAGTCAGCCCCTGAAAATATAAATATATTTGAGCTTCCTCCCTTGACTCTACCATTATTTTTTTATTAGCACCGTTGTAAGTTTGCAGAAAAATCATGCAGGAATACATAGTGCTCATATATCCCCCTACATACTCAACTCTGTTAATTTATATTATAATATGTAGCCTCATTTAAGATAAATTACCTTAACTTCTCCCAACCACCCATATTTTACTAACAGTGCTCCATTCGAAGCTATGCAAAACAAAGTATTAAAATCAAGATTTCCTTGTAAAGCACAAGTTATTATTCATCCCAGACAAGAATGTTAAAGGCATTGTACAGGATCACATGCTGCAGCGACCTCCACAAGACAGGACAAGTGTCCAGCAGGGCAGTTGTAAACACATCCGTGTCTTCTGGAGCTGAAGTCAAGACTATTCAGAGACTCTTTGGCTGGGAAGGTCCCATGAGCACAAGGGCAGTGCAATACCCCAGGTGTGTGGTGGCCCATAAAAAGACTCTTCACACAAGTGCAGGCAAAGGAAAATTCCACAGGATACAGGGATTTAATAAAGTGTCCACTCAGTTTAATTGTTGAGCACCTGTTGTGTACTAGGCACTGTTCAAGTGACTGGGATACGATGACATTGTCCCTGCCCTCAAGAAATTAATAATCTAAGGTGGAGACAGATACCTAAATAACTAACTATGATTAGGTGTGTTAAGTACTCTAACAGAATTATAAAAAAATTACTACTGTCTCAAAAATAGTGAACATGCCATACTAATGCAGTGGGTTACTAACAGGGTAGTATGTGGGAACTCTGTTTTGTCCATGATTTTTCTGTAAACCTACAACTTTTCTAACTGAAAAAAAAAATTAGCAAACATTATATCTGCCCAAAGTGATGTCAGAGAATAATACAAAGGGAAGGTCGTGTTTGAGTAGGACCTTGGAGAATGAGTTAGCAAAGAGAGAATTCTGACTAGATTCTAACTGGGTCAAAGAGTTCAGAGACTTTCATTTCCAGGTTCGTTAAAGTGCATTGTCGTTTGACCAGGAGTTTGAGGATAGACGTGGAGGGTTTGCTCCTGAAGGGCTGTCGTCTCTTCCCACAGGCTGCTGGGAGCGTTTCTTCTCGGAAGGCAGCTGATCTCCTTACATCGGCCTTACTGAGCTTTCTGTTTGTCTGTTTCCCCAGCACGAAGTCCAGTGTTTTCCCACTTATCATCCTCTCTTCAGGGACTCTGGACCATCCGGGCATTCAAGGCTGAGGAGAGATTTCAGGAACTATTTGATGCACATCAGGATTTACATTCAGGTCTGTAAGTCTCTGGAAACTGTTTCTCAGGACGAACTTACTACCTCCTCAGACTTGACCGACCTCCTCCGGGCCTTGTCAGCTCCTCTCCCTCTCCTTCCCTTCGCCTTGGGCTTGACTGCTCTCTGAATCCTCTTTGCGCTTACTTTCTTTCCCAGTCAAGCCATTGCTTTTCTTCCTTTGACTGGCTTGTGTGTCTCTTCATCACTGTGCCCTGTGGCTTTCCATATCTTTAGGGCAAGAGTCAGCAAACTTTTTCTGTAAAGGGCCAGATAGTAAATATTTTAGACTTTCTGAGCCATACCATCTGATGAAAACATTCAACTCTGCTGTTGTAGTGCAAACACAGGCATAGGCAATATACATAAGCCAGTAGGCATGGCTTGTTCTAAGAAAACTTTATTTACAAAGGCAGGTGGGCTGTTCTTGGCCCACGGGCTATAGTTTGCCAACCCTTGCTTTAGAGCATGCCATCTGGTGGAAGTGACTGAGGAAATCAGTTTCCTGATTATCTGATTGGCTACCCTCTTAATCAGTGAAGTTTGTTTTTTCCTTTGAGAAATTTCAGAATTTCCTCTAAACCTATAAAATCTGGTCCATGTTTCCAGTCTTCATTTTATTTCAAAGATAATGTTGCATGTTGTGAATGCAATTCATTTAGCGAGCTGGTCGTTTAGATACAGAATCCTAAGAATATCCATGGTATGAGGCCCTGTATGGAAGGCGCTGAAAACAAATTTGGGAGCTGTGCTCTCTGTCCTTGGAGAACTGAGGTCTGTTAACCACGTGAGAGGGTGAGCTTCATAATGAGAAACGGCATTACAAGAAATGGATTTTGACCATTTTTCCACGCTCTTTATCGCAATCTTTATTTCTATTTATGACCTCTGAGTTGAATATGTCAGTGTATGCTTCCCACAAGCCACTGTACTATTTCATGTAATGTGTACCATGTATTGTCTTGTATCACTGAACTTTCTGGATTCTTGAGGTTTTGGGGGTGTGCAACTATGCGCCACCTGGTAAATTGCTGCCCTACTCTGTGTAAAAGTCTTCTGTCGCTCAACTGAGCAAAATGTTCTCCTACGTTTGATGCAGCTAACACAGTGTTTTTGCCTGTTCATTGTCCTCCTTATGGTTCATAAATCCAGAGGCTTGGTTCTTGTTTTTGACTACGTCCCGATGGTTCGCTGTGCGTCTGGATGCCATCTGTGCCATCTTTGTCATCATTGTTGCCTTTGGATCCCTGATTCTGGCAAACAGTAAGTACAGATGTGAATAACTATTCATGGTACGATTGCAATTTATAGTTGCATTCACAGTTATTAAACTCTTGCCACCTTGTCTAAATCGTATACAGTTTGGTTCTAATGAGTTGCATGAAGGCATTCGCGGCGTGTCAGGTTCAATATGATTCAGCAGTACGGCCCATTTAGCAGAATCGTTTTTGTCCCGATGGGGTCCTGTTATCCTTCTTTGAATAGATTGAGGCCTGCACAAATGTAGCGAGCTGACATTCTGAAGTCCCTGGTAATGTCTAGTGGTTGAGGGGAGAAAACCAAGTTTACTAGTAAGCATTTCATCCAGGGATGGTTTCAGCTTTAGGGGCTACACTGATATCTGGTGGTAGTTTATGGGAGCACTGGGTTGAGAAAGATTCTCAACAAGGAACAAGGGCCATCATCACTGGTATGTAGTTACCAAATGAGCAAGTGTTGGCATGTATGGCATGACTTCTCCATCCCTGTTATTCCATGGTAACAACACTGAATTACATTATTCAATAATGGAACAATGAGAGTAGGATTTTAGATTCAAAATTATTGGCTATTAGTACATATCACCTTATTTTTAGTGGTTTCCCTCTGGAGGTTGCATTGGATTTAGAAAGTGGAATTATGTAATGGTCCTTGAAACTATAATGACAAATATCTCAATAATGACATTATCCCTTACATATGTTATACTGTTTTCAAATGTATATCAATCCTGTTGGGATTAATAAATCCACATCATAATCTTACTGAATTCATAGTGGCATTTTTCATTGTATCATGGTCTCAGCCAAATGGATATTAAAAAGACAGCCACTATTATGTATATGCAAATTGTTTAAACATTAAAAAGGGGTTCTCCTGGTAAAGTGATAGATGAAGCCAGACTTAGGGCTGGGAACAAGACTGACTATTCCCCTTTTCCTTCTTATTTAGCTTTAGATGCGGGGCAGGTTGGCCTGGCCTTGTCCTACGCCCTCACACTCATGGGGATGTTCCAGTGGTGCGTTAGACAAAGTGCCGAAGTTGAGAATATGGTAATGTTTATCTTAGCATTCTTAGCCTTTTCAAGTCTCCCTGCCATTAAATGGCATAAAAGCAATTCTTATGTAAAATATTAAAAATGTTATTTTTACATCATAGCTAAGAGAGTTTTTTAGATCCTTCCTCCATATGTTTAAAGTTAATGTAAAATAAAATATATACATCTTTTTCTCAGTCTTATGTATGCTGTGTCAGCAGGTTTATAGTCATCACAAGCTGTTTCCAAATGTAATAAATGTCTCTGTAGGAGGGAGGTTCTGAAACACTACAGTGGATGGGATATAAGTTAATTTCTTAGAGGCCTCATTATTTTTGTTTCTTAATGGGTTCTTCCTCATTCCTGGTAAAATTCAGTATTTTGAGGTTATTTGCTAGTTTAATTAATAGGGTCTCCCCTCCCCCATTTTAGCATTTATTCTCAGATGCGTTGTCCAGAAGGCAGGAGGTCTTGAATTTGCAAGTGTCCCGTCTGGTAGGGCAAGCCCACTATCATGATGTGCTAGTCAAAAGTGTCAGTTTCTGGTTGTTTAGGCAGTGTGTAAATTATCTCCTCTTTTGAGTATTAGCACCTTTGACTAAAAGAGGAAAACAGTGAAAATGAAATCTTTCCTTTTCACACTTCTAATAGAGGAGAAAGTGACTAATTAACATGACCTTCGGTCATCATCCAATTTAACTATTATAGACTGCTTTTCTGAAGCAAAAGATTATGATTGGTAGCTGTATTTTTTTCTTTTACAAAATCCTCTTTTTTTGAGATGACAAAAGTGGATAAATAAAATCTTAGCATTCATTTATCTAATTCTTTTAGTTTTAACATACTATTGAAGGAAGCATCCATAAGTGAAAATGTTATAAGATGATGAACAAGTTTGTAACTCATCAAAGTCCTCAGCAATCTCCTGCTTCTGTCCTCTGGGGATGGAAGACCTGAGTTATCCTTAATCAACTGAGTATAAAAGAGTAAATTTCATCTACATTCTCCTAAAACCATAAATGATATCCTCTATCCCTCACCTCTGTGGATGTCATATCTCTTTCAGATGATCTCAGTAGAAAGAGTGATTGAATATACAGACCTTGAAAAAGAAGCACCTTGGGAATATCAGAAGCGCCCACCACCAGCCTGGCCCCATGAAGGAGTGATTGTCTTTGATAATGTTAACTTCTCGTACAGTTTAGATGGACCTCTGGTATTGAAGCACCTGACGGCACTAATTAAATCAAGAGAAAAGGTTTGTTTGAACCCTCTTGCCTCTTTAAAATTCCACCTCGAGATTTAACACTGCACCTACTCGTTGGCTTCCTGGTGAACATTTTAAGGAGCCTTTCTGTTGAATTCAAATTAGGTTGGTCGTACTAGGGGTAATTCTTCCTTGGAAAATGACTATGGAATGTGGTTATCAACATTTCTTTCCTTACTCTTGTAAGCTGCTTCATGGTGGTTGGTGGGGCCTGTGTCCCAGAGCTGGAATTTATTAACCTCATGTGGGAAAATATATTTGACATCTAATCAGTCATGCCTAAGTCTTGGAAGTCAACCCTAGCTCTTCCCTGCTCCTTGTCACTAACCCTCCAGCATCTACTTCCTCTTGTTCTTACATCTTTATATTTCTTAAATCCTTTCCATATACTCCTCTGCCACAGCTTCTGGTTAAGCCCTCCTCCCCTTACCCTTCTCTAACCCACTCCCTGCCCTCCTGCTCCCAAAGTGGTTTTGGTGTATTTGTTTGTTTTTCTGAAACACAAATTGGATCCTCACGTGGCTCCTTGGCACCTCCTGACCTGGGCAAGCTGCCTGCGGGAACATAGTCAGCCCCCATCCTCTCCAGCAAGAGCTGCCTGACCGGCTTTAGACACCAGAATCATGACCCAGTTGGGGATCAGAGACCAGACATCCAAGTGGGACCCAGAGACTCACTCAAAGTCAATTAAAGGAAAGCCAAGAGGGGCAAAGGATGATACACAGGGGAGATGCCAAGGCAATTTGTGAGCTGATCCTGCCGGAGGCTAGGTCAGCCAGCAGTGTTCCTTTCACGGGCTACGGGTCCTTGGCTGGGACTTGGCAGGCTCTTGGAAGGACTGATCCAGAACAGACAAGGCAGTAGGATGCTCTTCAGCTGCCTTATTCTCCAGCCTGACTGCTAACGTGTGCATACGCCCCTGTAGAGTCAAAGTGCTCTCCATTCCTCCACAACATCGTGTGCTCCCCTTGCTCCCTGTGAGGCACACGATGCCCCTCCATTTACTTTCACTTCCCTTCCGTTGTCTGTTGAAAGTCTAGTCATTCAGAGTCAGTTCAGATGCCTCTGCCTCTGTAAAGGTCTCCATTCTTCCACATCATCTCATCCATTCCTTTAAGATAGCTTTTCTGGCATGACTTGAAAATATGGGTCTGTATCTTACATGACCCTGAGGCTTCTTAAGGTCAGGGAGCATCTCAGGTTCTTCTTTGTTCTCAGAAGATGGCCTGCTGCATGGCATGTAGTGGGTGCTGTGTGGCTGTTTGCTATGAGAGCGAGTTATTCGCAGGTATGAAGAATCCAGGAACAAGCACACACACACCACGAAACCTACCTCCTGTAAACAACCTATTACCTAGATGTCAGTGTTAAATACTTCAACAGCTGCTCCTTTAAACTCTCTTTCCACCACAAATCCATTTAGTGGACTATAGCAGTAATTTAATGAATGCTGCCCTTGTGACATGAGAGAATAAATGTACCAGTTAATGTCCAAATGATACCCAAGGAGCAGCTTTAGTAAGTCACTTGGTAAAAGCAGGACCGTAATTATTTCCACAGTTTCCTTGTAGGTTGGGAAGAAGCTAAGGACTGCTGTGTAGGGAAAACATTAACTGCAGCTCTGGACGAAAGTAATGTCTTTCCAATTCTGTTTCTTGCCTACTCACAGCCAATGAGTTTATCAGATTTTACATTGTAAACAGAATTCTGTGTATTTGCATACATCTTAACTTTTCCTCGAAGCAATAAAATGTGAATTAGCCTTGCAATGTGTTGTAAAACTTAGAAAATATAGTATTTATCTCTAAATTTGTATTCTTCAATCTTAAAACCCCCAAATCATAAGATTATCTGTGATTCTAACATGGTTGAAGGCAAATTGAATTTGAAGACTGAGTTATAATTACAACAACTTGACTTTTGATTTGTTTTTTGGTCCACTCACTGTACCATATTTGGCTCCATTTATGTATTTAGAAATTGTATACAGGCAGCGTGGTCATGAAATAATTTCACTCTGCCTATGTCTATCTCAGGTTTCATCTTCATACACCTGTCCCCAGCCCCCGTTATCCCAGGACATCCCTTTGGCGTTTCATTTGATTGAGAGAGGCACTGTTGCAGGGGAAGACATAGGAATATGCCAACACAGCAGCAGTGATGTTTCTTGAAATTGTTTCCTCTACTGTCCAGATTCCAAGAAGTTGTAATAAACAGGAAAATGTAATAGGTACTAAACAGGTTTTTAATTCATGGAAGAAATAGCAAATAAAAATAAAGACCCAAAATGAAATAAATACCACTCTAGGCTTCCTGGTTTGATTTTAAACACTGGCTGCATTTTTCATTTAGATGATTTTGTGGTTGATTTGATCATTTTAGAAAGTACTGGGCCATTTTAAAGCATTTTCCAGCTCTAGAGGTAGATTGATTTTGGCTGTGTTTTTTTTTTTTTTCCACTCAGAGCTATTACTTTGATAATACATTTTTACAGATGTGTACTAGACCTTGCTATAATGTGCAAAAATATTAGTTTCCTACATTTTCTTCTTTTTTACATAATATTTTTGTAGAAACCCCTCCGCTCATCCCCAGACGGCCCCTCTTCCCCTGCCAGCTCTCTCACTTCTTGCTTGTTAGAAATGCAGAATCTCAGGCCCCACTGGGACCTCCTGAATCAGAATTGCATTAGAGCATGATTCCCAGATAATCTGTGGGCACATTCAAGCACTGTAAGTCACCTATCTCCCATAAGCAATTTTTGATGACTGATTACCCGTGTTTTCCCAAAAACTTCCTTTGACAATTTGAAATTGGGCTAATGAATTATCCCGACGCCTCTGTTTTTCTGTTTCTGAACCTGACTAGAAGTTCCTGTGTCACTTATCATTCTACAGATTTTCTTACCTTTATATTCTGAAAATCTTGAATTTTCATTATCAAGAAAATTCCAAATTTTATGCATGTATTTGCATCTTTTCAGTAGAGTCTGTTTTCTATCACAGGTAGTTTCATTACACTCTTCACCCTTTTCCCATATCAGCCTCTGTTGCCATACCAGCCTCCTCCAGGGGAACTGAAGATATTTCACCACGCACCCCCCGTACCCCTGAATCCGAGACTACCAAGCTTAGCGGTGTATTTGAGGCCCTTTCACCACCATTTGATGGGATTAAAATCAGTGTCACTGCCTCAAGGATGGTACCAGGTCCATCTGGCCTGTTCCCCAGGCACCCGATGGCTCCTCAGCCACGGGTTTCTCTGCCAACTCCTGCTGTGCGTGCCCAGGACTTGCTGCCGACAACTGTAGACCACCTGGCTACAGACACTCTTTGCGCCAATATAGCTGGTGTCTTGCTCCAGCCTCCACATTGTACTCACCTGTGTCCCGTATGGTGCATTAATGTCTAGCAATAGGATCTGTATGGTAAGCCAGTTCCTCTAACCTCAGCCACAGCTCTCCCCACTTTCTCCCTTTTAGCTCAACAGATGGAATAAGGTGCCAGGCCATCGAAGTAACTTTTCAGCCAGTTCTCACCACTGTCACCACATAAGTAGGCAGTCCACCGAGTGGGCAAAAGGCACGCAGAGCTGGTTTGAGTCCTGTTCTGCCACTCATAGCCTGTATTACTTCAGACAAGTTAATTAATCTTACTAGCTTCCATTTTCTCTTTTGCAAAATGGAATAGGACCTACCCTCCAGGGTTGTTGTATAACTTACATGAGATAAGACCTGTAAAGTACCTAGCAAAGACCAGCACAAAATAAATGCTTGGTAAAAGATAGCTGCCGTTATTATAGGCAGTAAAATGAATTTAACCACTTACACTGCGCACACTTTTGTCTTTCCCGTGAAAACAAGGGACTGGCCAGTACCAATTGTGTTTATGGTTATAGAATTCACCTGCCATGTCATCATCTCTGCCCAGATTACTTTATACCTGAACAATAAGCCTTAAACTTCTCAACTCCCTATGAAATGTCTATTTTGTACCGCACACAACAGGTAATGCAAAGGTAAATCTAATACAGCTCTTGCTATCAACACGTGTGATCTAGCAGAAGAAACAAGGCCATCTAGAGTTGTGTGGTGGTTTTTTTTCTGACAATTAACTCTGCCATATCAATGTGCAATTTTTTAATTAGAGAAGTTGCAGGGTTACAGAAAAGTCTCACAAAAATACAAAGTTCCCATATAACCCACCCCTTCACATACAAAGTTTTCCCTATTAACTCTTCCCATTAGTGTGGTACCTTTGTTAAATTGATTAAACAATATTATTATAATGTACTATTAACAATAGCCCATAGTATATTAGGATTCACTGTGTTATGCAGTCCTATGTTTTTTATAAAATTTGTATTTTGGTAACATAGATCCAACCTAAAATTTCCTCTTTTAACCACATTCAAATGTATAATTCATTGGTGTTAATTGCATTCACAATATTGTGCTAACATCACCATCATCCATTACCAAAACATTTCTATCACCCCAGATAGAAAATCTGTACCAATTAAGCCTTAACTCCCTCTTCCCTACCTTTACTTCAGCCCCTGGTAATCTGTATTCTAGTTTCTGACTCTGAATTTTCTTTTAATTGTTTCATATCAGTGAGATCACACAATATTTCTCCTTTTGTATCTGGCTTGTTTCACTCAACCTGATATCTTCAGGGTCTATCCATGTTGTCTCTTGTATCAGAACTTCATTCATCTTTATGGCTGAGTAATATTCCATTGAATGTTTTTGCTACATTTTGTTCGTACATTCATCTGTTGATGGACACTTGGGTGCTTCCACCTTTTGGCAGTTGTGAATAATAATCCTATGAACATGAGTTAGCAAATATCTGAGTTCCTCCTTAATATTCTTTGCGGTATGTTCCTAGAAATGGGTTTGCTGAGTCATATGGTAGTTCTATACTTAACTTTCTGAGGAACTGCCAAATTGTTAACCACATCAGCTATACCTATTTACATTCGCACCAACAATGGATGACTGTTCCTATTTCTCCACATCCTCTCTAATACTTATTTTCTGTTTGTTTGTTTGTTTTTTAAATAGTAGCCATTCCAGTGGATGTGAAATGGTATCTCATTGTGGTTTTGATTTGCATTTCCCTGATGATGATGATGATGATGTCTTTTCATGTGGGTTTTTTTTTGCCTTTTATATATATTTGGAGAAATGTCTATTCAAGTCTTTCGCCTATTTTTTAATTGTGTTTTTTTTTTTTTTGTCCACATCAGATGGGTAATGTGCTGATGTCGTAACAAGGTTTGAGGGAGGCACATCTCACACAAACGGGTGAATACCCATTCATCATGCTTATGAACCACAAAACGATCTTTAATTGGGTTTTCTGTCATTTTGTTGTTGAGTTGTAGCAATTCTTTATTTACTCTGAATATTAAACCCTTATCTGATACATGGTTTCCTGTAAGTTGTCTTTTTTCTTTCATGATGACGTCCTCTGATGCACAAGTTTTTATTTTTGATGATGTCCCATTTATCTCTATTTCTTTTGTTGTTCATGATTTTAGTTTAAAAAAACATTGCATAAAACGGGCCTGAAAACAATTCCCTATATTTTCTTCCAGGAGCTTTATAGTTTTGGTTCTTGTATTTAAGGCTTTGATCTATTTTGAGTAAATTTTTGCATATGGTATGAGATAGAGGACTACCTTCATTTCTTTTGCATATGGATATCATTTTCCCAGCACCATTTGTTGAAGAGACTATTCTTTCCCCATTGATAGACTTGGCAGCCTTGTCAAAAGTCAGTTGGCCATACATTATTCACAATTGCCAAAAGCTGAAAGCAACCCAGGTGTCCATTAACTGAAGAATGGGCAAACAAAATGTAGTACATACATATGATGGAATATTATTTAGCTGTAAAAAGGAATGAAGACCTGATGCATGTGACAACATGGATGAATGTTGAGGACATTATACTGAGTTAAATAAGCCAGACACAAAAGGACAAATATTATATGATCTCACTGATATGAACTAATTATAATAAGCAAACTTATAGAGTTAGAATCTAGAATGTAGGTTACTAAGGGATAGATTGGGGGTAGAGAATGAGGAGCTGATGTTTAATTTGTACAGAATTTCTATTTAAGTTGATTGTAAAGATTTGGAAATGGAGTTCAGTGATGGTAGCACATTATTTTGAGTGAATTTAGCAGTGCTGAATTATGTATGTGAATGTGGTTAAAAGGGAAAGCTTTGGGTCGTGTATGTTACTAGAATGGAAGTTAGAAGGTAAAACATGGGACTGTATAATGTAGTGAACCCTGCTGTGGCAATGGAATGGGGTTAATATTACAAGCATCAGGATGTTCTTTTATGAATTATAACAAATGTATGACACTATTACAAGGTATAATAATAGGGTGGTACATGGGGGCAATACACCTTATGTAAACAAAAAAGTGTAGTCCAAAAAGGTGGGGAAAAAAGCCATAAATAGCAGAGTGGCAGCATTTGAACAGAGAAGTGGACTGTTAGAAGAATAACTGTGAATTAAGATCTGTACATTAGCACATGCAACTTGGTGTCTGAAGGTTTGGTATGGAGTAGAACAAAAGTATTTTTTGTGCCTCCCTAAAGTCAATAACTGAAGCCAAATGCTCCAAAGACTTTCTGTAATGCAATAAAAAAGAAACAACTTGCTTGGGAAAAAATCAATTTGCCATAGATGTGAGGGTTGAATTTTCAGTTCCATTGGCTTATATGTCTTGTCTTTGAGTCAGTACCATGCTGTTTTGATTAATGTAGCCTTGTAATAAGTTTTAAAATCAGGAAGGGTGAGTCATCAAATTTCATTTGTTTTTTCATAATGGTTTTGGCCATTACCCTTCCATATAAATATGATGGTTGGCTTTTCTGTTTCTTCAAAGAAGGCTGCTGGAATTTTGGTTGGGATTTTGTTGAATCACTATGGGTAGAATTGACATCATAACAATATTTAGTAAAGCACTCTGGGTGGAATTGCCATCTTAACAATATTTAGGCTTCCAATCCATGAACACGGAATATCCTTCCATTTATTTAGGGCTTCTTTGAGTTCTTTTAGCAGTGTTTTGTAGTTTTCCATGTACAAGTCCTTTACATCCTTGGTTAAATTTATTCCTAGATATTTGATTCTTTTACTTAATATGGTAAATGGAAATTTTTCTTGTTTTTCTCTTCAGATTGGTCATTACTAGTGTATAGAAACACTACTGATTTTTGCTTGTTGATCTTGTACCCCGCCACTTTGCTGAATTCATTTATTAGCTCTAGGAACTTTGTTGAGGATTTTTAGATTTTTTATATATAGGATCATGTCATCTACAAATAAGGAATAAATTAACCAAGGACATATACTGCAAAAAATTGCTAAAAAGAAATCAAAGAAGACTTAAAAATGGAACAGCATACTAAATGTTCATTTATTGTAAGACTAAATATCATTAAGATGTCAATTCTATCCACTGATTTACAGATTCAACACAATCCCAATAAAAATCTCAACAGCTTTTTTTGCAGGAATGGGAAAGCCAGTTATCAAATTTATTTTGAAGGATAAGGGGCACCAAATAGCCAAAAAGTTCTGAAAGAAGAACAAAATTGGAGGACTCTCACTTCCTGACTTTAAATCATATTACTTAGTCGCAGTGGTGAAAAAACAAACAGCATGGTACTGGCATAAAGGTAGACAGATTGATCAATGGGACCGAATAGAGAACTCAAAAATAAACCATCACGTCTATGGTCAAGTGATTTTTGACAAGCCTGTCAAGTCCACTTAGCTGGGCCAGAACAGTCTGTTTACAAATGAGGCTGGTAGAACTGAATATACATATCCAAAAAAAAGAAAGAGGACTCCTATATCACATCTTATACAAAAATTAACTCAAAATGTAGCAAAAGCCTAAATATAAAAGCTACAACCAAACAACTCCTGGAAGAAAAAGTAGGGAAACATCTCCAAGATCTTTTGGTAGGTAGTAGTTTTTTTTTTTTGTTTTGTTTTGTTATTTATTTCTTTCTTTCTTTCTTTATTCCCCCCTTGCTTCTTGTGTTTTGCTGTGTCCATTTGCTGTGTGTTTTTTCTATGTCTGCTTATCTCCCCCTTGCTGTGAGGTCTTGCTGCATCAGCCCACCACGCCGCACGGGCCAGCCTGCCCTCACAAGGAGGCCCCGGCAAGCGAACCCGGGGCCTCCCATATGGTAAACGGGAGCTCTATCGATTGAGCCACACCCGTTTCCCAGGTGGTAGTTTCTTAAACCTTATCCCCAAAGCACAAGCAATGAAAGAAAAAATGTATAAATGGGACCTTCTCAAAATTATACATTTTTGTTCTTCAAAAGACTTTGTCAAGAAAGTAGAAAGGAAGGCTATTCAATGGGAGAAAATATTTGGAAATCACTTATCTGAAAGAGGTTTGATTCCTATGTTATATAGAGATCAACTCAACAATAAAAAGATAAGCAATTCAATTTAAACAAGGGCAAAAGACTGGAATAGACATTTTTCCAAAGAGGAACCCAAATGGCCAAAAAGCACATGAAAAAATGTTCAACATCACTACATATACGAGAAATGCAGGTCAAAAGTACAATGAGGTTCCATTTCACACCTTATAGAATGGCCATTATTTAAAAAAAAAAAAAACTACAAGTGCTGGAAAGGATGTGGAGAAAGAGGAGCACTCTTTCAACATTGGTGGGAATGTAGAATGGTGTACCCTCTGTGGAAGACAGTTTGGCATTACCTCGAAGCTAAATATAGAACTGCCGTATGATACAGCAATCCTGTTACTAGGAATATATACAGAAGAACCGAAAGCAAGGACACAATCTGACGTTTGCACACGGATGTTCATAGCAGCATTATTCACAGTTGCTAAATATGGAACCAGCTCAAGTGTCCAACAACCAATGACTGGATAAATAAAATGTGGTATATACATACAATGGAATACTATTCCGCTGAAGAAGAAATGAAATTGGGATGCATGTAACAACAAGGATGAACCTTGAGGACATTATGTTGAGTGACATGCCAGACACAAAAGGACAAATATTGCATGGTCTCACTAATATGAACTAAGTATGATGAGTAAACTCCCTGAGGTAAACTCTAGAGTATAGTTTACTAGGAGATTGAATGTGGGTTGAGAATGGGAGCTGATGCTTAATTTATGTAGCATTATTAATAAGGTTAATTGTAAAATTGGAGAAATAGAGTTGATGGTAGCATATTATAGTGAGTATAACTAACATTGCTGGTTTGTAAATGTGATTGTGGCTGAAACAGGTAGTCTGTGGATGTAAATGTAAATTGAAAGAAAGCTAGAGAATAATCCAGGGATTGTATAATATAGTGATTTCGGTAGTTGATGGACATTGTAGTTAATGGTATAATTATAAGAATGTTCTTCTTTTACAAAGTGTTAAGAATATGGTGATACACAGGAAAATTACAATTAATGTATCTTATGGGTGATGGTTAACAGTAATATTGTAATATTTTTGCAGCAATGGCAAAGATACTATATCAATTCTAAGGAACAAAAATAGGCAGTATAAGGGGGTGTTCTTTCCTTTGGTCTGAAGAACTCCCTTTAGCATTGTAAATAAGGAAGATGTAGTGATAACAAATTCCTTCAGCTTTTGTTTATATGAGAATGTCTTAATCTCTCCCTTTTTCCATTTCAGTTATTGTGCTCTTCAAGTCCAGAATTTCTGTCTGGCTCCTTTTTAAATTTTCTGTATCTTTATTGAGATTCTCATATTGTCCATTCATTGTTTTCCTGATATCCTTTAGTTCTTTTCTGTGTTTTCCTTTATTTCCTTGAGCATATTAAGGATCATTTTTTAAAAGTCTTTGTTATGTTCAAAGTTTGGTGGTCTTCATTGATGGTTTCTGGATTTTTATCTTGTTCCTTTGGATGTATTAGTCAGCCAAAGGGGTGCTGATGCAAAATACCAGAAATCTGCTGGCTTTTATAAACAGTATTTATTTGGGGTAGAAGCTTACAGTTACCAGGCCATAAAGCATAAGTTATTTCCCTCACCAAAGTCTATTGCCATGTGTTGGAGCAAGATGGCTGCCGACATCTGCGAGAGTTCAGGCTTCCTAGGTTCCTCTCTTCCTGGGGCTTGCCTCTCTCTGGGCTCAGCTGCCCAGCGTTAAAAACTCCTGCCTCCTTTCTCTGTGGTGCGGGGGCTCAAGGTCCTACTGACTGGCCAATCAAAGCCTTAATCATTATTTAATCAAGTAAAAGCAAAACCTCTGAATCCAATATAATCTAATTTGCCCAGAGGAAAAGACCAGTTCACAAACAAAATCCAATATCTACTTTTGGAATTCATAAATAATGCCAAACTGCTACAACCACCATTTCCTGTTTCTTTCTCTTGTAATCTTTTTGTTACACATTTTACATTTTAATTTTTTAAAATGTTAATTCTGGGATTTAGTCCCTGAACTTTCTGCTCTTTAAGTTGTATCCAGCTAGTGATATGGCAGAGATTTCACTGAGTGCCAGAAGCTAGCAAAAAGAAACCAGTAGAAAAAACACCTTTCACAGTCTTTGAAAATTGGCTTTGTGTTAAGTGGTGTTCTCCGTCAGAGTTTAGCTCTGCTATCAAGAATATCAGTCCAAGGCTAAAGTGAAGTGCATGGTCCTTTCCATCTTTTCTGAATCTGCATCTTGTCTGGGCTTTTACTTGTTCATGGCCTTAGGAATGCTGCCATTTACAGGAATTTGAGTGCCCTCTCTATTCTTTATGAAATATACTTTCTCCCCCTCCTGCCTGCTCTGTTTATGGCTTGAAACAGGGAATTCTTTGCCCGAGGCCATGTTGACTTGTTTCTCACACTGCTTTAGCTGTGTACAAGCTGCTTCGGCCTACAGGGCAAATTCTGGGTGGCTACACTAGAGAAGAGTTTCCTTGTTGGGTCTTTCATGTTGCTACCCAGTAGACTGGCACTGACATACAAGCACCACACTATGCACAAAGGGGGTAATCTCTTTCCTCTGGAACAGGGTCAGGGACCCCCAATGGGAGCAACACTACACCAGGGAGGGGGTGTTGGAGAGTCAAGCAAGGGCACCACAAGCATCTCCTACCATGCGTTTTCTTGGTTCTGCACTCGCCCAGTTATTGCACGCCTTTAACTGGGGTTCTGAGGTATTCAAATGAAGATATGTCAAGTTCCTAGCATATAATCACTACTCAATAAAGTTTCACCCTCTCTGTTTAAAAAGTAAGTTTTAATAATCTGTTGAACTTGCTTTACAGATGATTGAAGGCAGATCTTAGGTCCTTTGTTGATTCCAGATTCCTAAAAAAAAAAAGATGATGTAGTCTCTTGGGCAACTCCCATGAGTGAGTTTGTATTTTGGCAAGCTTATTGGTAAAAAGGCCAGTTTATGCATACAGGTTTCAATGTACACATCTAAAAACTGTTTTCAGTACAGTTTCATTCCTGACCAGAGTTTTACCACATTATATTGATTCTTTGATCTTATTGTCAGTTCACTTAATTTCTCTCTACTATGATTTTAATAAGAGGAATGATACTCAACATGTATCATTCCTAAGGGGGCAATTATAAATATTAATTTGTTTGTAAGATGCCTTCTGAACTGCCCAGATGAAAGGCCCTGTAAAATAGCAAAGGTTATTTTTGTTGTTATTGATTGTGTTATGTGTATCTTGGCTACTCGTTACTGTCTTTTAAGACCCTGAGACCTGCATTTTAAAAGTTTAAGATGCTTCCTTTCAAGACAGAGCATAGGTAGATATTTAATATCAGAGAGAGATTTGGCTTCTCTACCAAAGAATTATTCATCTTAAATGATAGGATGATGGCAAAATGAATATGTGTTTATATATAGCCCTTCTGACTTGAGTTGTTGGCATCTCTGTGAAATTAAGAGATTCTCGGGGTTCTTATTACCCAGACCCTAGGAATAAAGCTAATATAAAAACTGACTTCTCCTGTGCCACTTAGGAAACTGGTGGCTTTTCACTGTCAGTAGACTGATCCTGTCATTCTTAACTCTTCTTTAGACCAGTGGTTCTTGACCAGGAGCAGTTTTGCACTCCAGAAGACATTTGGCAATGTCTGAAGACAGTGTTTGGTTGTCACGACTTGGTAGGGGGATGCTAGTGGCACCTAGAGGGTGGAGGCCATGGGATGTCACTGAACATCCTACAACACACAGGACAGTCCGCACAACAGAGAATTATCTGGCCCAAAATGTCAAGTGCCGAGGCTGAGAAACTGTTTTTCAATTATACCTGATATAAAACTCCCTTAATTCATCTTCAAAAAACAAAGTTTTCTCCTAGGATTGTTACATATTATTTTTTTAATATCTCCTTCTGGTTCTCTTTGTAGGTTGGAATTGTTGGAAGAACAGGAGCTGGAAAAAGTTCCCTTATTGCAGCCCTTTTTAGACTGTCAGAACCTGAAGGTAAAATTTGCATTGATAAGATCTTGACAAGCGAAATTGGACTTCATGATTTAAGGAAGAAAATGTCAATCATACCTCAGGTATGCAAGTCAAAGAGTCCTCACACGTTCCTTTTATATGACACCCAAATTTAATTGCTTTGAATTTTATTGTTGTTTTGTTTTTTTTTTTTTTGGATGAAAGTGTTGACCCCTTCCCCCCAATAGAGAGATTTTCAACAGCAGGTATTTTTTTTATCAGATACTATATTTTGTTCATTTGTTTTCATTGTGTGTGTGTCCATGTAATTTAATAATCACTTACCGAGACAGATAGCTGGACTCAAACTTCCCCAGGTGACAGTTTTATCCACCAATAACCATGTATATTCTGAGAATAAGGTGACAAATTTATTTGTTTAGCATGTGAGAGGTTTCTGTAGGGAAACATGGATTTTAAGTGTCCTGATGGAATTTTTCTTTAGGAAATAAACCTTCCTTTTCAAAGGTGATTATCTTCATGGAGTTCTTTCTTTAAACTGCGGCTGTCAAAATCACAGAGCTTATAGCTGCTTTGAGGAGACTTTTAGAATCTAGCCCTTAGAAATTGATTCTAACCAGGAGGCAGTACAGAATAGTGGGTAAGAGCACAGGACAAGGCATTCCTGCACCTCAGTTTCCTCCTCCTCACAAGGCAGATAAATAACAGATAAATAGGAGGACCAACTCCTGGAGGAGCCTGTTGTGCAGGCTTTCCTAGAGTGTTTGGAGCACTACACGCAGACCCAGTAAATTGTTTCTGTGATGGTGGAGAGTTGAGTCAGGAATCTTTTCCTGGGCTCGATTCTCTTTTCTTTTATTCTGCTTTTTAACAGAAGTATGACTTTCAGATGGTGGTCTAGAGATTTGGTTATATGCACAATCAAGTGCCTGTCATTCCTTGTAGTTCATTCATTCAAAGTAAATTCAGGAAATATTTACTGAGTGGTTACTATTCCCCAGGCACCTATGGGCGAGATAGACCCTGCCCCTCCCAGCCTGAGCCTGCAGCCACGGATCCTCCACAGCCTCTGGGCAAGAACTAGGTGGTCTTTCATCTTCCATCCTGCTCTCTCATACATATTCCAACTCCAACTTGCTGTTTATTCTTATTTTTTAATTTTCACGTTTTTTACACTCCACAATGATCTGTCCATAAAAGGGTTAGCTAAGGAACACACACACACACACACACACACACACACACACACACACTTGAGTTGAGAAACACAGGGAGGAGAAAAGACAAAAAGAGCCAGGCATTTGTGCTTTTGTGGACTGTGACTATAAAGAGCTCTTAAATGCCTGCTTGTTAGGAAGTATATAGAACATGACACCCCAAGGGAAGGAGAATATAGACTTTTATCCTATGACAAAATACAGCTCTTGCTACCTAATATTGACCTATAAAATAATTGGAGTTTCTTTAAGTACTTTTGAAAACAAGATACCCTTTTCAAGAAAAATAGGAAGAATTTTCAGCTCATACAATCCCTATAGTTAAAGATTCCCTCTGGCTATTGGACGTATGACTAAATGGTTACAGTAAAAAAATGAGTTTAAATTCCCAAGTTTTATATTTTGGTTGTACCCATCTCTGAAATGGGGCTAATGAGATTTACTTAGCAAAGATAATGGCTGTGTGCTTTCATATCCTTGGATGAAAGGTTCTAGAAATGTGTCCCACATTATTTTTAATGCTTCTTGATAAGAAGTGTTTATATACTGGTGTACATAAAAGAACTCTAAATCAAGAAGTAACGTTAGATGATTCTTGGCTCGCTGGTAATGTTTTGGAAGCACATCTGAGCAAAGACTAAATATAAATATATCTTGACATCACCATTTTTTGGTTCTGTTCCATAAGTTTCCACCCTACTTATGAGCATGCTCTATGTATATCCTCCGGAGAGGGTGCTTACAAAACAATGCTAAGCTTTGTATCCATGTAGATCATGATCACCAACGATTGTACACACAGAACCTTTATTTTTTAACTTTATGTGCCTTTATCTCCAAGGCACAATATTGGCTGATAAAAGACACAGAGTTTGCAGAGCCTGGACAACATGCAAAGGGTCCCAGGAAATCTTCCAGGAGAGAGCACAGAGCACAGCATATACTCTTGAAGAGTGTGGACTCAGTGTTAACATGACCCCAATTTTTATTCTGACTCTGCCACATCTGAGTGTGTGACCTTGACAAAGACACTTAGCCCCCAAGCTTCAGTTTCCTCATCTTTAAACCAGGACTAGCATTAGCTACCTTGCAGATTTGTTGTGAAGATTTAATTGTATGAAGAAAATGTTTGTGGTCCAATGCCTGGTTCTTAGGAATGCTCAAAAATTGTAACTATTATTACTAAGGATTGGGGAACTGTTTTTTTGGGTGTTAGTTCTACTTAAGTAAAAATGGTAACACATTCTGGAAGGACTTTGCTCTTTAATTTATCTTTGTGTTTGTATGACCCTTGGTGACTTTTTTTTTTTTTTTTTTTAAACATTGATTGCTTATAACAGAAACCAAATTATTTATCTACATTTAAATATGAAGGGAAAAAATGGACAAAATTGTTCTAGGGAAAAGCCTAACATAGAAATCTATCATTTTCTCCACACAAAGAACAAGAGGTGTGCATATCACTTCTCCTTTTGTTTTCTGGCTGCTCTCCCAACCCAGCCTACAGTTTTCCCTCCCACTGTTCTGTACCTCTCTGATACTTTGCAGAACTCCACACAGCCCACTGACTAGTGCTTAATGCGGTTCCTGACAAGTTACACAAGTATTAATATAATTCCTAGCAGTCGTAAAACCTTAACATGTTTAGCCTCTTTGCCTACTGTCTCTCATTTAATACTCACAACAATTCATTTGACAGATTTAAAAACTGAGGCATAGAGCGCTTATCCCACGCAAGTGGCAAAGCCAGAATTCCAGAATTCGATTTAATTTAGAGAGATTCCCGACTCTAGATCCTGAGCTTCTAACCAGTCTATTGGAGATTTTAAAACCATGTTAACTGTCATCCATGCAGAGCTCAGCTTTGCATCCTGACTCCACGCACGCAGGCGCACACACACAAAAGAATAAAAAATTTCACAAAACAATACTAACTCTTACTCTGTGCCCTTCACTCTGATTTTTTCTATTATATCCATTCTATTCTAGTTCATATAAAAGAAAAAAATGATGATCACAACCCACAAAATTGATTTCATGATCCATTGGTTGCACCTGCAGTTTGAAAAACACTGCGCCTTGCTGTTGTCATCTGCTTGGCTGGGCTCCTATTGCTTGTTAGCACTATGTGAGGAGCCTCCTTTGTGTTACTGATTCTCTCCACTGTCCTGCAAGGTGGGTAGTGTTACCCATTTTCCAGTAAGGAAACTGAGACTGGGGAGATTAATAACTTGCTCTGAGGCAAATAGCTAGTAAGTAGTAGAATCAGAACCCAGGGCTGTCTGACACGCTCACACTCACTCTCTCTCTCTCTCTGTTTATATATATCTTTAATAAGAGTTTGTTGAACTGAATGATGTCCCATCAGATATTTTATCCATTGTTTTTCTCTCCATACCATTCAGAAAGGATTCCCAAAAATCGTAACAAAAAAGAACAAAAATAGGGCAAAGGGAAAGATATTTCCTTTACTGCTGTATCCCTCATTTGGTCAGTTTGGTGATTTTGAAAGATTGAATTATTTGTGATTTTTTTCCAAAAAAAACTCAAAGTCTTAGCAATAAATCAAAATCACTTTAGATTTTGTTGTTCCACGGGACTAGTCTGTAGCACAGAAAGCTTCCATCCCTTCTCCCCTAACATGAATGGTAAGCAGTATTGCTTGTGTCTGCACTGCCCTGATTTAGTGAACCCAGGAAGTTTAGAGCAGACTCAGACAAAATGGAAACAGAGTGCTGTTTCTTTGAGGTGAGCCAGGCCTGCATCTTCCCTGGCCTTTTGCTCGCTGTGATCCCGGGAGTGAGGGAGCTGACATGGTCTCTCTGTTCCTGTCTCATCCCCTTGGCTTACAGTTCAAGGTTCTCCATCACACATGACCCTGCCAAGAGCCATTTAGAATCAGACGAGAAGTAATAGCATCGAGGACTGGTTAGGAGCAGGACAAGCGAGTGGTGGCATATGCAGTCAGGGATTGAGTGCAGCTTTAACACACGCTGTAGTCTTAATGTAGTCCTCAATTTGTATGCAAAATTTCAGGAAAAAGCAAAAAGTAAAAATACTTCGTAAATAATTTCAGGAACTGATAATTCACCTTAAACAGAACAGGTATCTGACATTGACACTTCTTTATGCTCAGCACATAAAGTGGTTAATGCGCCCCCTCTCCCACCAAGAGAACACCAAGGTGAGAGATGTTCAGGGACTAGCTTGCTTATCTGAAAGGATCTGGAAAGATGGATTTCAAAAATTTTTTGGATGGATTCTCTACAACTAGAGCCACTATCCTGTTGGCACAAAGAAAGTATTTTCAACTGAAGAGTAATTCCATGCAAATTCAGTATTTATGGCAGCACCCTAAGGTTTGGCACAGATCAACAGCTATAATCCTTATCATGATTGAACAGATTCATTTCTTATATTTAGTAGGGGTTTTTTGCTTGTTTTTAGTATCAAAGCAAATTTTTTTAAAAAGCTAGGTATTTTTTTTTTAAACAATCCACTCAGCTATTTTGGTATTTCTCTTCTGACTTTTATTCACTAGGATGAAAAAGTTAACCAGAACAGTGTCTCTTTAAGACTTCTTTTTTTATCACCTGGTTTTCTTTTCTTTTATTCTTTTCGAGAACAAAACTCAAAAGAGAAAGAGGTGGGTATGCTGTTACTAGTAAAGAAATGCAATTGGATTCTAGCCTAATGCAGCCCATCCTTTGTTTCTGTACACTGAAGTCTTCATTAAAGCCCATGGAACTGCTCCCTGGAGCTGGTGACCTTTTTTGTATCTAAAGAGGACTTTACATGGACTTAAATTCTTTTTGCCTTGTGGGCGAACAATGTTCTTTTCTTCTGAAAATGGATGATGATTGGTTCATTCAGAGGCTATAGGATTAAAAGGGAAAAAAAAGGAAACCAAGATTTAAAGTGACTTCAGGTGATTCCCTCATTTTTGAATAGGGAGATGAACTGTGCTTAATAAAGGCCCCCAGGATTTGAAAATGAAAATGCAGCTCTTACCACACCAGGGAACAGCCATGGTAGCTCCTCTTGAGTATATCTTTTGGTGAGGGAAGTTTTCTGATTTGGAACCCAAAAAGATTAGGGGAAAGTGAAGTGTTTTTGCTTTATCTTGCTAGCCTAATAACCACCTGTATGGCTTTTGTCTTGGTCCCAGGTTATTTTAAGTGTCTAAAGGTTAGTGGGTAGGGCTTCTTTTTGAGATAATGAGAAGCATTCCTTCTAGTAGAGTGTATATAAGGTCTAGTAAGACTGTAGTTTTCAGTCTTGCCTTTGTTTGAAGGGATTATCAATTTACTGCATTAAATGCTTTGGTTCAAAGTGGCTGTTTTGGGAGCACTCCCCTATTATGAACTTGTGTTATATTGGAAAGGAAAAAATTACTACTGAATAAGGCACAAAGGATTTTTAAGAATGTATAAATTTTAAACCATGATGAAAAAGAGGTTTGATGCTAATGCTCCATTTAAAATATTACATTGAACAAGGGCATTTGTTTTCCTAACTGGACTATACCAGATAACTGCGGAGGCTAAAATAAAACTCTTATTAAATGAGGTTTAATTGTATACTGTCAGAAAAAAATATACTTAGGCTAATAAATTTTGTATATATTTACATGAAGGTTGTATGTCCAACCATAAATCCCTACACTGAAATGTTCTGCCTGCAAACATTTTTATAACACTTATTTATAAGATTAGTTTATTAACTTCATTGCAAGGAGGTGGATACTTTAATAATATCTATCAGAAATAGTAATTAATTTGACCCTTATCTGGTCTTGCAGTATGTGTCTACCACGTGCACTTTTACTATTATTTGAAGATAATATAATGGCTTCTTATTTGGCAAGTGGATGAAAGTGAAATGAGTAGAAACCAAAATGAACATGTATAAAACACATTGGCATATTAAAACAGACATTGTTAACAAATTGCCTGCTGGTTTTAAAGAAAAATATAGCTTCAGTCAGTTAATGTTTTATTAAATCATCCTCCTTATTCAACAAGTTTTGATTGAAAATTTACTCATTATGGAATATGTATTTGGCATGTTGTAACAAAGAAAAATATTCTTATTTACTAAGCTATTTTCTTCCATCTAATACTACCTAAGAGTCTAAAGTATTTGCCTAATATTTCCTTTATGTTGAAAGTATAGATTTAAGTGGGAATCTTATTGCAATGGTAAATACTTAAAGTTTTTCTTTTTATGAAAATCAAGAGTAATTCGGTGATAATTAGCAAAACCTCCTTCAGGCATACAGAGTATTTGAGTTAATGTTTAAAACATATCATAAAGCAGCTGCAGATGTTTTTCAAGGGCTCAGTGGTATGCTACCCATCATTTTGCGAAGAATAGCACATTAGTCTCCTAGTCCTTGGAAGTGTTCATCCATTTCAAGGCCTTTCCTGCAGAGAAGATGGAGAGAGAGAGGTAACAGAGAGGGCCCTGATTATGAAATAGGTGATTGGACTCAAAATGTGTATTTCTGTGCATGTTCTTTTGAACCACCAAAACTACTGTTACCAAATCTCCTATTACTGTGAACCCTTCCATCACTTAACAAAGAAGAAAGTTCCATCTTTAGAAAACGAAATAATTTTTTGAACAGCTAAGCTAATACCTATTATATATATTTTGAAAATCCTGATGGACCCTTAATCAAACCCTAGGCCTGTTATTGGATGTGATTTGCAAAATTCAGGTGATAGAAACTGTGTTGGACAAGGAAATAGCCCTGTCATTAATACAGGCAAAGAGACCACCCCTCACTTCTCCAAATACGCTAAAAGCTGGGTCCTTAAATTGCCCTCTCTCGGCCCCTTTCTCTCCTCAAAAACTAGTCAAACCTCAGAGAGTCTCTTTGTTGTAGCCTGTGGGTGGAACACTGTCCAAAGGTGAGAGCTTTTGTGTGGAGGGGGGAGGGACATCAAATATTAGTGAGGAATGATGGGCACCAGCCCGTCCTCACCTGGCCACATTGTTTCTGCAAAGCCAGTGTAAACATCTAGAGGAGGAGAAACTGCCTGGCTTGTTGGAATCTTTAGAGTTGATAATTACAAAGAAAAAGATAAAAGTTAAAAAAGGAAACCTGAACTAAGTGGAGTGATGATTAGTCCCCTGACAAGGAATTCTCAACCAAATAAAAAACCAGTTTTTTAGTCTTTGACATTAAATTCAGTTCTCCAGGACTTTTCAGTTCAGTTGAGTAATCTATTTTGAGACATCATGTGACCACTGAATTTCAGTGCTTTCAGGGCATCTCAGCCACTTAATCAACTTTGTACAAATACAAAATGTCTTTTTAATTTTTGGATTTTGCTTATGGAAACATATTTTTTGGTGACATGCCTTCTGCTTTCTACATCCGTTTTTCCCTCACCAGTCTTAAAACTTGGACAATAGATAGAGAAGGCTTCATCATCAGTCTTCTTCATGGCTAGAAGAAGCCATGCCTCAAAGATGAAGCCATGGCTTGATCTTTCTTCTCAGGCTTTTGAGAAGTGAGGAGGAACAGTCTCCCTCCAAGGCAAAGCAAGTTTCAAGGCTTATGATTCATTTGACTAATTCTTAGGTACCGTACGGTGGAGTCCTATCTTCTTGTACTCACATCTGTGCATTCCATTGTCTTGCCACCTTCACTGAAAGTAATTGGACTCTTTTCTGCTGCCCATATCCTTGTAGCCTGGCTTACTAGTGTCTCCCAGACAACTCTAGTCTAGAAGTTTCTAGAAGAAAACTTTTACAGGGCTTTAGATAAACTCGATGTACAAGATTCACTCTTGGAGCCCAAGAGGAGGCATGTATTTCAAGAATAATTTAATCGTGAGCTCCTTCTGAAGTAGATGAATAGGAAGAGCTCTTTAAATTAAAATAATTTTATTAGGATACTCTTCACAATGTGTTTCAGGTTATCCTGCCCTTGTGGTTAATAATGAGGTTCTGTGATGCATGTAACCCTGCTACACAGACAAGATAATGTGGGCATTAACTGATGGAAAGTCAGAGGCAATCTCTTCATGAAGAGAGATACCACTGGCCCCATCAGTTCATATCCAAACCCTTTGGACAAAGAACACAGTGTCCCATTTGCATGGGTTCAGAGATTCCCAAACCCAGAACTCTGTTTTACCAATAGGGAAAAATTCCTAATTTATCATTCAGTGCAAACATTGTGAAAATATTTAACAGTTTTGCTTTGAGGCACAAGCTTCAACTAATCATGCTATTGGTATTTTTTGGCATCACCCCAAGATTGACAATTAATTTCTATAGCTCTCTTGAAGCAAAGTTTCTTAAATACTTATATCCATGTTTTTCCTGTTTAAATGATATTACCAGGAAGTTGTTTTTAAAAATCAAACCTTCCTTTTTCTTCTTCAGTTTCTTCTTTAGATGACACACTAAAACAGTTTCTTTCGTTTAGTGTTCAGTGGTCTGGGAAGATATCTTGAAGCAGGCCTTGTACAATGGGAAATTAATGGAGAAATTGTAAATAAGCATTTGTAATCTTATAATGAATGATTATAGTGAATTTTGCTTTTTTGTGTTTTAATTTTGTTCGGAAAGTTAGCATTGGAAAAAAATGAAAAGAACTACAATAATAACATTAACTATTTGGGGGCATTTAGGAACCTGTCTTATTCACTGGAACAATGAGAAAAAACCTGGATCCCTTTAATGAACACACAGATGAAGAACTGTGGAATGCCTTAGAAGAGGTAACTTGTAAAATGTCGTTATCTTTAATTTGTTAGCATAGGTATATGCTTGTGTACATTTATAACATTACAGGTAATCAAGGGGAGCTTACTGCTGTAAATAACTTTGTTCACCAACATTGACTTCATGGACGCATTTCAAGGGCACTTAATGATGGTGAAAACCAGCAATAAAATGCCTCATTTTCATTTTTACTTTCTTCCTAGAATCCAAAGTTAATAGATACATTATCTTGTAGCACAGTGCTAACCTAGGAGTCATAATTGTGGGTTCATATTCTGCTAGTGACTGGGTTACCCTGCACAATTCATTTTACTCCTCTGTTCTTAGGGAACATTTGTTAAGTAGAGACAATAACAGTTTTTTGTGATTACCTAAAAGATAAATGAGATCATAAGTATGAAATGCTTTGAAGTTTTATAAGAAAGTGTTTTAAAATGTAAATTATACCGTTAGAATATAATCATGATGATTTGATTGGCACATATCGTTTTTAACGCTGCAAAGTGAATGCAGGTAGCAGAACCCTGGAGCTTTTGCTTAGCTTTTATACCATGTTCATTTCTAGAGGATTTTCTGTTATTTGTGTACTGGTTCCTTTTGGACTAGTTCTTTGAATTTCCTCATCCATATATGGAAAGGATTTTGACTGGTAAGGTGCTGTTGATTTGTATATTTTAATACTAATTATTTTGTGTATTTGTCCTAATTCTGCAAATTAATTCTAAGCTGTTTGATGGCAGAAACCATATCTTAGACTTCTAATCCCTCATAGGACCTAATTCAGTGTTTTGCTTTTAGTAAGTACTTAATAAATATGTATTGAGCATTTGATTTATCTCTTTATTTCAGAAAAGTGAGGCTTATTCCTGTTTTAAAAAAAAAATTAGCAGGAATCCTAGCAATCAATTCTTTAGCACTGTTGTTGTTTTGAATCAGTGTGTTTGTCATTGTCATCCTTCCACGGATAGTGCTTTAGTTTATAGATGAGTATCAACGTTGAGCAATCACATTTGGAGACCAAGTTCATACCAGTAATTCTTGTTTTTTTGGGAGACATTTCAGCGCTGTCTTTACACATCCTCCCTGCTTTCCACAACTGAGGGGATTTTATTGTCCTAAATTGGGCCCATTGCTTCAACACCTTCTACTTGAAAACTATTGACTTCTGATTTCATTTAAGTTTGTGAGTCTTTCCACAGTGAAGTTCTAGGAGAGAAGAGTAGGGAGAAGAGCTAACCATCAAATGTAAAGAAAGATTAGATGATCCATTGCTCTTGAACTCCTGGCATAAATTCAATAGTAAAATTGTGACACACCTTAAAAGAACAGGAATTCCTGGTAAATTATTTTCCTATTTGTTTCAGAGCTTGAGATTTTTCTTCATAGACTCTCTGATAGTAAAATTGCTCTAGAAACATTGTTCTGTGGGCAGGGAAGATATAAGAACATGTTAAGTGGGAGATAGTTCTATCAAAATCTACCTTAAAACTTGGCTCTAATTATACTTATTTCATCTGTAGTAGCCAAAAATTAAAATAAAATTTAGTAGCCTTTCACACTTTTAATCAGTCCCATCATCTGGGTTGTAGATCTCTGAATATCTTTCATAAAAGAATATGCAATTAACCCTTGTCCTTGTAACGGAGAGGACTTAACTAAGCTGAGATCTTCTTTTCATATTTCTCAGTCCAAGGTCTTGCAGCATGATCCAAAGTTTACACTTCAGATTCTATATAACTTCCTACTTTTCATGCTAACACTAAATACTGATACCACATTTAATCCTAATTCAGAATTCCTGTTTCTTGGGGTTGGATTTCTGTCATGAGCAAAACTCAAGATCACATTCACAGAAGTGCTTCATTATTTAGGATAACATTAAGAAAATGTTGCCCATTTACCCTCTTAGGTTCTTGTTGTTTGACATTGTAATTGCAACATACAGGCTTATTGTCATCATTCATCAACCTGTTGATCTCTTAATATGAGGTTTATTTACTATTTGTTTTTCTATAGCTCTCTATACTCGCATCTGTGCATTCTACAGGCTAAGTTTGATTCTTCCTCTATAATATTTTTCCCAAACAAATACCCATTGAACTGAGCCACCACCATCTTGGGTGGTTAAGAGATTTTTTTTCAACTTATAACTACAAATTTTATCAAGGTAGATTAATATAAATGCTATTTATCCCAATAGCCTGGGAACAATAAAATGTGCCTTATTTTTCCTAATTTTTCATTCATTGCAAAACATTTTTGAGATTGATGTAAATGCATTTGACTTGTCTAGCAATATGGGATTAAACTTCAGAAAGGACCATCCCAAAATAGGCTTACAAGTTTATTATGTTAGAAGAAATTGCTTCATTTTCAAGAGATGTCCCTAACTCCCTGGGAGAGGTTCTTAGTGGATGTCACCTGGTGGGAAGGGAGTTTAGGTGATGGGGAGCACTAAGATTTTTTTTAACCAACTTTATTGAGGTGTAATTTACATACCAGAAAATTCACGCATTACAAGTTTCATTCAGTGGCTTGGGTAAATTTATAGAGTTGTGCAACTATTACCATAATCCAGTTTTGAAACATTTTCATCATCCCAAAAAATTCCCGTGTCCATTTACACTCCAGTCCTACGCAAGCGATACTCTACTTTTTGTCTCTATAAATTCTTGCACTTATTTTCAACGAAAAATTAAGACAAACATTTTTAATTTTTTCTACATTTTACCTTGAGAATAATTTTATTTATCATACTGTATATTTCATAAGGAAATTGGCACAGGTGATGTTAACTTGTCATCCAGCATGAACAGACTTGTGTTTACTGGTGGTGACAAAGAAACATCTTGGTTCCCATTAAGTTTATTCTCCTAAGTCAGAATCTTTCTGTACTGAGTTGACTCTACCATCTTTCTCAATTAGCATTAACCGGGAGTAACTCTCACAATGAAGTGGTCGTATACATAAGATACATCTACCAGTGGAAAGGACTTAAAAGCTCTCATGACTTGAGACATGAATACTTCAGTAGTAGTTTATCTAGGAAAATCATTCTTCCTTCTACATCCACAGGTTCAACTTAAAGAAACAATAGAAGATCTTCCTGGTAAAATGGATACTGAATTAGCAGAATCAGGATCAAATTTTAGCGTTGGACAGAGACAATTGGTGTGCCTTGCCAGAGCTATTCTCAGGAAAAATCGGATATTGATTATTGATGAAGCAACAGCAAATGTGGATCCAAGGTACCCAGCTGAGGTCCATGTAACACTGAATCATAATTTTAAACGTGATAAACGAGAAGCATTGTATGATGCTCAGAAATGTTTCGAAGTGGACTGTTTGCTCCTAAGATATATCTTAAGAACATTAGTTTTGGAAAACAGGGGAAGAAACTAACACATGTTGTACAGTGTTGATATTAGTAAGCATCCTAAGGGAGATAGATTCCTGAATTCAACTCCTATGGTTTCAAGCAATGTGGCAGGAAAAATAATTTCAATTGTTTTAAGGAAAACAGTAAAATTTCTACATAGACATTTTACCCTTTTTTTTTTTAACAAGGTGATGTCTTAAGTGTTGAGTATTTAAACATTGTTAAAATATCCTATGATCTTTTTAAATCTTAAGTCTGCTATTTCCATCTTTACTAACTAAATACAACTTGTTTGTTCCCAGAACTGATGAGTTAATACAAAAAAAAATCCGTGAGAAGTTTTCCCAGTGCACTGTGCTGACCATTGCCCACAGGTTGAACACCATCATCGACAGTGACAAGATAATGGTAAGAACGTCACTGGCGGAAGTCCAGCTGTTTCCATTTATTTGTGTTCAAGTTTTCAGTTTTGTTTTTGTCTCCTCCATTTTTCCTTTCCTCTACCTTAAGCTAAAGTTGGAAGTTGGATGAGTGGCAACATGTAGGGAACAACTTTTGAAATTCACTTTTGGTGTTATGTCTGTCTCTTGTCTATCATTTTGCATGAACCAAGTGCTCTTGATTTGAAAATGTTGATTACCTTCTCATCCGTCAGTGAGAAATAATGGATGTGAGTTTCCTAAATATGACCAAGAAATTCACACGTGTGGCAAGGTTTACTTTCGTTCAGTTTTTAACGTAATGATAATGCTGCTTATGCTAATAAATGATTTATCCTTCCTGGTAAAACATGATGGAAATCCCCAATAAGTTAATTTTGTTATTTTCTCCTCTCATTCCTGACAATAACTATCAAGGTCTTAACCACATATTCAGTGCTATTAAATAATATATCCTTTACATCTCTTTGCATATTAAAAGTTTATTTGAATTGCCATTTTGCTTTAAGATGGCCAACCGTGAAAATATTTCAAATCTAAATGACAGTTTGTAATGATGAGCTTCATACTACAGTCATGTTGGCTATGTCATATTTGTTTCAGCATTTTGGATTTCCTTAATCAAAAAATTCACCTATCACTTAAGCTACCAAGCAATTGTTTGGTCAGGTAGCAGAATTTCTCAGGTGTTGGGACATTCATAAGATGTCTGTTGGAGGGGGTTTTA
Source organism: Cabassous unicinctus (assembly GCA_029593785.1). Classification (NCBI taxonomy): domain Eukaryota; kingdom Metazoa; phylum Chordata; class Mammalia; order Cingulata; family Chlamyphoridae; genus Cabassous; species Cabassous unicinctus. The sequence continues at coordinate 17,520 of JAQZBX010007941.1, read as the reverse complement.
TGAGAAGATCCACAGTAAATCATTTTCACAAAAAGCCAAGTCAGAAAAACATAAACTGCTTCAACAGAAAGGCTTGAATATAGGATATTCATTACATAGGCATTGGAAGGCTGAAAGAGCAAAAGGAAACTGTGGGGTAACAATTTTAGGAAGCAGCTACTATCCCCTGGGACTGAGCTCCAGAAGCTAGAAACTCAGAAGAGAGGCCCTAAAGAGTTGGTACTCAGACCTCCAAGGAGATGGAGCACGATGACGCTTGTTCTAGATGTGCTAAAGGAAGATGGGGGTTGGGTGACACTGCCAGAAGCAGAAAACAGGAAGGAAGGCCATTTACTCTTTATCCTACCTTCCAGTCTTCCTCTAATTACGCACCCCCCCACACACCCCCCGTTAATATGACCTAATAGCCAACTGGCAAAAGAGCATCTGAAATGTATTTTGCAGAGACCCAGCCCCAGATCTCAGATCCGAGTATAGAAAGGTAGATTTGGGGCTGAGATACTGTAGATAAATAACTGGTAAATCTCTTACACAGCAGATCCAGGGTCTGTACACATGACAGTCGCTAAGCTTTAATCTCTGGATAACTGTCTAGTAGCATTCTTCCAGATTTGGTTGATCCTTCCTTCTGGTATCTTCTCCTAGGTTGCCACTGATGATCCCATCTGTCAATTCATGTGAAACACGGTGGGAGGTCCAAAATAGCATCTTACTTCCACAATGTATTCCTTCCTTTCTATCTTCCTTTCTTCCTTTTCTTCCTTCTCTTCTTTCTCTTCCTTCTCTTCCTTTTCTTCCTTCCTTCCTTTTCTTCCTCTCATCCTCCTACCTTCTCCCTCTAGTTTTTTCCTTTCCTTTTCTTGCTCTCTGTTTTAATGAATCTTAAGAGGTGGCTTTATAAAATGCTAATAGAATCATCCTCAAAGGGAGAATGTTTGGTTGCAATTGCTAATTATTTTCAGGTTACCTGTGGCTTTGGGCTGTTTTTCATCCATATTATGGATGCTAACAGTTGTCAGTAAACACTGATAGGGATGCCCCGATTGATGACAAAGAAGGAAATGGATGAAAGAAGACCTCATAATTCATGAGAGGCAGCAGATAGAGTTTACATAGTGATTCTTGGTAGTTCAGACTAATCTATAATATCCAGACTTCTTTATGTACAGTGATAATGGGGCTGTCTCTTTTGACTTCTTGGCAGTTTGTGGCACATTACCTCCCACCCTGCCTCACATGAATTGTTAGTTGGGATCATCAGTGGGGACATTTGGGAAGATACCAGACTGTCAGCATTGAAGCAGTACCTTTAACTCTGTCACTCTCATGAGCTGAATGTGAAGCAGTTACACAACAGAAGTTGTGGTCCCAACCAAAAGGATGCGTTAAGCTCCAAGCTGGTCTTCCGAACAAGAGCATAGCGGGTCAGGAAGCAGGTCATTTTAGTAGACTTTTGTGAGTGACAGTATGATGTTTCAAGATTGCACACTCCCTAGATTCCACAAACATTGTTTAGCATTCAACATCCTTAGCTCTTCATTTTATCTTCCTGGTGTATATTCTTGAGTGTTATTTGGAAAAGTAATCTGTTTTTTTCTATTTTACCTATAGTTCTGTTGTCATCTCTCCACGTTATATTTCACAGATGTCCAAAAAAATTCCTGCTTCCACAATAACTGAATGATGCTATGAAAAGTTTACCTGTTTGAAGCACTTTGTCTGATTTTGGATACGTCAGCAGAAAGATGGCTTGATCTCTAGTTCAGTTGGGCTCATACAAAATAAAATATGCCCCTAAATGTACCGTATAGATTTAATTTTCCTTTTTGGTATTACAACATTGATAATAGCAACTACTTTTTATTATCTAATGCTTAGAAATTCTGTTACATTGTAATGTATGATTGGTTAGGGTGCCAGCAAGGAAGGACATAATTTAGCAGAATTATCAGCTGGTCACTTCTAAATCTAATCAATCAGCATTGACCCACAGACATGAACATCTAGTTCCCAAGTATCCCTTTAACCAGTCAGCTTTGTTGCCATTATAAAAATGTACCAATTTATTTGATGCTTTAACTTACCAGTATCTCCTGGTAAATTTCCAGAACCTCAGATTTTTCTCTTGATCAGTGTCTTTGTCCAGAACCTTACATGGTTTACAAGGCAATTTACAATCTGGCTCTTCCCTACCTCTTTAACCTTGTCCCACTCTGTTCTCCCTCTTCAATTCATAGTTAAAGCCAAACACAGTATCTCTTCTCTCTCAAAATCGTGCACTCTTTCTCAACTGGATGTTGGTAGTTTAGATTAAGGTGCTAGCAGTGGGGCTGGCAAAATGGTTGGATATGGAGTAAAAAGAGCCACCTGTGCTCTGGATTGACTGTGGGATACAAGGGAAGAGAGAAGAGTCAGTGCTGGCTTCTAGATTTCCCTCCTGAGTATCTGGATGAATAGGGAAGATTAGGGGAGTAGATTTAGTGAAAGGAAATGCACAGGTTCTCTTTAAGATAATGTTAGACCTTGTTTTCCGTGGTGGCCTTGCATTCTACCGTGGAGCTGCTCCTCCCATCCCCACTGCAGTGCTGGGAAATCTTCCATTTAGGGCTCATTGGCCACAGGGTCATCAGTAATGTCACTGGAGGTCCCACCAGAAGATGTATACTTGACCACTTGGCTGGTTTCTTTTGCTGGCTCAGGGGACCCAAGAGACATATACTTTCTGACTTTAGAGATGGGGAATTGTCTCCTGTGATCTATCTGCCCTGAGTTTAAACCTTTTATTTTAGAGTTTCTGATAATCAGCTGGCTAAATAATGTTCAGAGAAATCAGAGAAATATCCTAAATAATGTTCTTTTTCAGGTCCTTGATTTTTGAACAATTTTTTTTCTTGCGTCTTTAGAAATATCTATTTCCTTTCCAGAAAACAAATGATTTTCTGTTCAATGTTATTTTGAAAGCTTTAAGGACATAAAGACAAGTCAATCAGCTGCAAAGCCTTATGCTCCAGAGGGCGGCCAGCCAGGCTCAGGGAGTGGCTGGGGAAGTGACTGGATGCTAATTGAAGGGCATATCCAACAGCATTGTCATCATAAAGTCATGTAATTGCAAGTGCTTAAGGTATAATAATTATATTTTGTTGCACTGGTGAATACTTCTCCACAAAGACGAATGGATATGGTTTTGTTTACTGTAAGTAAATCAAACAAAAGCCTTGTTGGGAAACAACTGTGACCTAATTAATAGCTTTGTTTATGTGCTGGCTCTCCAAAGGGATTTACCCAGTTTTGGTTCATTAAGTGCCATTAATGGGTTAGGCTTAGAATTCTATCTTATAAAGATGTTCTCTCAATTTTAACTTTAGTAAACATGGTGTAGTCATAATGACAGCTAATTTAATCATTTGCTCAGCTGCCACAAAACAGTGGAGCAAAACAGACAAATTAGAAATCCTCTTTCTTCTAATACTCACCAGTATCTCTGTATTAAAGATAGCATCTCACTATAGTTTTTAGGATTCAGTGGTTACTTGTGACCTGTTTTCATTTCAGCCAATAGCGCAGCTTTTTCCTCTAATCCCTGCTCACCCACTCCTTAAACACCCTTGGATTCTTCCTAGTAGCATGAGAAAACACTGAATAAGAATATCTGCAGTTCTCCTAACAACATTGTCACCAATTCAGAGTTTTCACCGTCAGCAATTAAGAGAATTCCTAGGGAATAAATTATAGAGAACCAAAACCAGAACTGAGAAACTCAGATTAATCTTTTCTGTTTACTGACAATCTTATGGTTTTATAATCTTTACCTTTCTTCCTAAACTCAAACCTCTTTTTAGTAAAGTTTTGCCAGAGAAAACAAAAACTAGAAATTGTTGTAACATGCCCACCTGGAAAAGAACACACAAAAAACCTCAAAGCTAACATTTCAGAAGAGAAAATGCACCTTCAAAAAATATCCTAAGAGAACTGGGGAGGAGAGCAGAGGAGAGAACTAATGTTAAGATACAGAATGCAAACTCTGGAAGAAAAACTATTTTGAGAGAGAAGGGTATATACAATAGCGGGAGCTTTGTGGGGAGAAGAATCATTTGATATTTCAAGACCAGGGGAATGGTTTTGAGTAAAACTTGCCAAAAGTAACTTGTCACTACAGAACTGTGAGAAGATCACAGGTACCCACTGACCAGTGAGGAAGCCAATTCCAGGGTTGGGTAAATGTTGCATTTATCTGGAGACAGGCAAAAGTAGAACTCTGAAACTCAGATTCCCTACCACTTGTGGGATCTCCCTTTATCAAGGCTTATCACCATATTGAAAGCTATTCCGAGCATTTCCTTTCATCAGGCACTTCCTCCCCTCACCTCTCCCTGCAGCCATCTCACTGTCACTGACGGCACCCCACCAATTAAAATGGATTAAATTATTTTGCAACCGGTCCATTTAATTTTTATATCTAGGACAGCTACTTGAATATCTGCAGATATGTAGGTCTGATAACCACATCTTCCACTGAACTTATGTAACTGACTGACTCATCCAATATAATGTATTTTTCTTTAACCTACTAGAGAGCCGTACACAGTATCAGGTTGGCATTCCTGGAGAGATCCTGGGGCCGAGGAATTGCTGTGACACAGACTTTAACGTTTGGGTTAGTTTGCGGTTTAACTTGTGTGTGGAAAGGGTGGGAATATAGTGGGAGATTGCAGGGGCCTTTTCTTAAAGATATGAAAGATGTTAAATGAAACTTCAAAATTAATTCTTAGGATATTTTTCTGTACAAAAAGAAAACTCAGAGTTGCATTAAATTACTTGTTCCAAAATATCTAGAATCTTTGATCAAGTCAGTTAATGCAAAGACAGAAGTCTGTAAAATTCAATTCTTGGCCTTTTCCCAGTCTGAATCCCAACTCAGCTCTTGTCGGATCTGGTGTTTGTCGTGGCAGTCCTGCCCTCCTGCCCTCCTGCCCTCCCTGACTCTCCCTTCTCTCTGGCTGCAGCTTCTCTTCTCTCTCTCCTCTGATACTTGATGTACATAAGTCTCAAGCCTCTCTCCTGCTCTTTTCCCTGCTCTTTCCCTCCCTCTTTTTTCCTCTCCCCATAGCCCCTTAACATAATCTGTTCTTGCCATCAGCTTGAGGCATATGGTCCTCCAATCCTAGAATCTCTACACCCCACTGCCTTGATCGGTCTCCCAATGCCAGCTACACTCTTTCCACCCTTGATCTCGCGCACACTCCTCTTTCACACGCACCCTGTAATCTTGCCAGATGGCACCACCGCTGGACAGTCACCCGATTATGCCCTGAATTTAGTTTCATGTGTGTTAAACTTCCAGCTAATATGTTTGGGATGCCTGTTACCTGCCATGTACAATGACAGACCCTAGAGAGACCTCAGTGAGTAAGATAATCCTGTCCTGAAGGAGTTGATAGGGTCACCTCCAGTCTCAGCTTGTGTTGTTCGCTGTGTTAGAATGACCACTGACTCTCTGTGCCATCTCTGCATGTTCCTTTCTATCCATTCTTCAAGTCCCAGTTTGGATCCCTCCTTCCAGGATCTCTTTCTCAGATTCTCTGGCTAGAAATAGTCTCTTCTGCCACTAAATTCTTTTTTTCTTTTTTTCTTTTTTTTCTTTTTCCTTGCATTATAATTGCTTGTGGATTTTTCTTCTCTCTCTTCTTTGAGTATAAGCTCCCTCAAGGCAGGAGCTGGGATTTGCGTGTCTTTGCCTTATCCACAGCAGCCAGCATAATGATGTGAATGCAGTAAGTACATAGTAAATGTTTGCTGAATACATTCAGGAATGAATGAAAGTTTACTTAAATTTCCTCCAGTGTATTTTGGCCGTGTGTTACTTGCTCTTTATTAATCCTGAGTTAAATAAAATTGATTTTCTTTTTTCTATGAGTACATATCAGGCGCATAGTAAATGGTTTGAGCCCTGGGTATCATAAAATTTTAGTGGAAAATGGACAGCAGAAATGTTTTTATGTTTACAGGCATATTTTCTTAAATTATGTAAAGTTACTATATTACCCAAATTAAAATGTCTCTCAGAAAATTGAGTATTTAAAGTTCTCATCTTCCTTATTTTACTTCTGATAATAATCTGACAGTGTCTTTTTCTGGACCTCACATGGAGAGGAACAGATACAGGTTCCAATCCCAGCTTTGTCATTACTGATTATGCAGCCTTGGCCAAGTTACTCATTTCTGTCTGTGAGCTTCTTGAAAGGCTGTTCTTGTTCATCTTTGAATCTCCCATTCCTTTAACAGTGCTTTGGTAATAGATACTTCAATATTTATTAGATGGATGGAAGGATGCAAGGAGGGAAGGATAGATGAAAGGAGGGCAGATGGATGAATGGATGGAAGGAAGGAACGAGGAGAAGAAGGAAGGAAACTACATGGTTTGTCTACTCTATTTTGAGAATTAACAGTAATGGCTGTAGAGCATGTGGCACAGTGAATGCTCAACACAAAACAATTTTTATTTTCTTTTTCAAATTCAGAAAACTGCTGTTTTAGTTATGGGATGATTTTCTTGATCTGATGGTAGCCATATTCTTCATTACATTGTTTTTATATGCCAGGGCATCCTATCTCTGATACCTTGTGAATTTATCTACTTGGGGCTATAATTCAGTTCATTTTAACATGCTAGATTTTGTTTTAATTCATACCAAAAGATTTATTTTACATTTTAAATGTTATCTTATAGAAATTAAAAGTTCTAATAAATTATAAAGTATTAAAACAAATTATTACAATTTTTCAGCCCAAATTGAAAACTCCTATTATAAAACACAATGCACAGTCATTAAATGTTAACTAATACTCATAAGGATCAAAAATTTTTAATAAAATGATCTTTTTATTTATACTGATAATCCTGTTGCTTTTTCTTTTTTTTTTTTTTTTCCTGTTGCTTTTTGAGACCCATTATTTTTTTCTAGTCCTGCACTTTTAGTTTCTGATCAGTTCTGAGAATTACTGCCTTAGTTGTATTCATGTGTTTCAGACAGTATGAGAGAAGATGGAAATATTTGTTCTTTACTCAAATTTGATAGAAGTTAGACAAGGACAAAATATTAGTAATATTCTCTCTCGATTAAAAATTAGGTAAAGTCTTTGTAGTCAGAGAATTCACTTTCCACTAAGTTTGAAATGGTGATTTTTAAAAGTTTACTTATTGCTTCTGCAGAATAGAACATCAGCATTCTATAAAATAATTTGATTCAATTATTTACCAAAGACTCTTGCATAAAAGAGACCTGTATTTTTTCATTGCATTTTTTTCTTCTTCAGCATCAGGAGAAGTGGTTATGCTCTGTAATGCTATGCTTAAGTCAAATTACACATTTGGGGCATCTAAATTGGCATGCCAAATTATAGGACATTTTAATTATTACATGGATGTGACTGTTTCATTTATTCTTGAACTCTTTTGAGAAAGCTGCCCTTAACAGTGATTCTCAGTATTAACAAAAGATTAACAGGAAAATGCCTTTTATGAGATTCAAATAAATATTTCTGATTGAATAAGATGGGACAGAATTAACTGCAATACCTCAATATGGAGAAGCAGCCTGTGTCCTGCTTAGAGTTTCAGCATATTCTCTTAAGATATATTTACTCTAAATGGAGAACTAAGTGCCACTTAACATTAGAACTGTTCTCCTAGGTACGTCATTTGGGCCAATTGTTTCAGATTCTTCCTTCTGGAACCATTAACCAAAGCCACTAATAAGTAGAAATGCAGAGTTAAGAGCCCCTTCTTCTCCCTTTCAATTTCCAGTGGACAGATTAATGAGCAATAAAATGGCTAAAAGGCAGGCAGCTAAAGAAAAAGGAAAAGAAGCAAGGAAAGATAATTGGGAAAACAGATACTTAGACCCTCAGCAATTCAGATTGGGCTGCCCCCATGTTCAGTGGCTGTGATCACTGAAATTTGGAGCTCAATTTCTTAATTGCTTCTTTAGTCTTATCCAAATAGAAAATTGGATTTCTAGAGATTTCTTCTGTGCAAAGCAATTATGCTAAAGCTGCTTAGGTAGGAACTCTTTTAACCAGCCTTCCACTATCAGAATAATATATCCAGAGCTGACTTCAGGATGCATCCTAACCTCTCTGGCAAGAGTTTGTCCCCTCTTACCAGATGACATATTTTAGGACCCTAAAGAAATTTTAGAAGCATTTTCAAATATTTCTCAGATTCTATCAATCCAGTTTATAATTTGCTGTCAGGTCATTGCCATCTAGTTTGTATGTTGTCACCCTACTTTTTTAGATAAATTGAGTTTGATATTTTCTTAAATCACAAAATTTCCCAACTCTGAATGTATGTATAAATAGCCCCCAAAGTTCAGAGTCCGAAAATTATAGCACTAACTTGATGCAGTCACCGTGGTTTTCTCAGAAACTTGAACATAGAATTACCATGTGACCCAGCAATCCCACTTCTAGATATATACCTAGAGGAATTGAAAGCAGGGACTCAAACAGATATTTGCATACCAATGTTCACAGCAGCATTATTCACAGTAGCCAAAAGTGGAAACAACCCATGTCCACAAACAGATGAATGGATAAACAAAGTGTGGAAGATACATGCAATGGAATATTATTCAGCCATAAAAAGGAACGAAGTTTTTTTGTTTGTTTGTTTGTTTTTGTTTTTTTTACTGGGAGGTCCCGGGGATCGAACTCCAGTCCCTCCATATGGTAGATGGACGCTGAACCTCCTGAGTCACATCCGTTTCCCAAAACCTTTTTTTTTTTTTACTGGGAGATCCCAGTTGTCGAACCCGGGTCACTCCATATGGGATATGGGAGATGGATGCCCAACCATTTGAGCCACATCCGTCCCCCGGAATGAAGTTTTGATATATATACGACAACATGGATAAACCCTGAAGACATCATGTTGGGTGAAATAAGCCAGATACAAAAAGACAGATATTGTATGCTCTTGCTTATATGAAATACCTAGAATTAAGCAGATTCTTAGGGACAGATAGTATATTACAGGTTACCAGGGACCAGTGGTAAGGGGAATGGGGAGTTATTTCTTAATGGGCGAAGAAGTTTCTGTTGAGGTGATGAAGTTTGGCTAATGGATGTTGGTGATGATAGCACAATATTATGAATGTAATTAATACTACTGAGTTGTACCCTTGGAAGTGGTTAAAATGGGAAAATTTGAGTTGTACACATGTTAATACAATAAAAAGCAAAAGAAAACAAAAAAAAGCACTAACTGCCCTTGACAATACAAAATGCCACAGAACTTCTGAGTGTCCATAATGACAGTCTAGAACTTTCATTTTCTTCCTATCCTATAGCATTATAATAATAAAAGGCCAGGTTGGGCCTTTGTTTGTAAGGCAAACGAGCCATTTAAACACCATCCAGGCCTGCCACCCAAAGAGATTCCCTCTATTCTCCCTCTCCTTTCCTTTTCTGAAATATTGTCTGGGTTATAATATGTTACTGCAAAACATTGTGTTTTTATGTTTGTTTTTTTTTCCTGCTGATTAACAGGTTTTGGATTCAGGAAGACTGAAAGAATATGATGAGCCATATGTTTTGCTTCAAAATAAAGAGAGCCTATTTTACAAGATGGTGCAACAACTGGGCAAGGCAGAAGCTGCTGCACTCACTGAAACAGCAAAACAGGTGAGCTCCTTACAAGGAGTTGTAATTAAATTCACAATTAAATAGTTTACTCCTCTCAATTTGGTACCATGGGTATGGTAACAAGCACTGTGTACCCTTTTCAATTATAAGCCTCCAGAGACAAAGTTGCACAGCTGGGTCTTAACAACACATCCAGGTTGAAATCAAGTCTGCAAAGAGTTGGCAGAAGCAAATAGGGGTGGGCAGAGAGTGTGTGTGTGCACGTGCGCAAGTGTGTATGTGCATGTGTGCAAGCATGTGTGAGATGGTAGGTTGGACTTTTTACACATTTGGACTCTACAAGTTCAGATTCTCATTTTTTACTTCTCCTTGTTAAAAGGGCATATGGAATAGAATAGAATACTCATATTTTGCAGACCCATTACATTTCATTATAATTGATGCTTACTTAGTACATTGAGATGCAAATACTGGCAGGGCACATCCATGAAATTTGAGAGCTTGAGGGAGGAAAATGTTGATTATTCATTTGTTGTAGAAAAATCTACCATTTTCTCAGTGATGATGTATGTGAAAGTACTAAGCACTATATATGGCATGAAGAAGGTGTTCAGTGAATCAGACTCAGATTAAATGATATCTTTGCAACAGAGGAAATGTGAAACTATCCCATTCTACAGATGTCGTAACCAAGGTTCATTTTTAAGGAACTTAGCCAATGTTACGTAGCCACAATTCTGGAGTGATGGAAGGATGGAGGGAGGGAAGGAAGGTCCGGTGTTTCTGCCACGTGAGATGCATGACGTAGGGTAGGAGACTCCCTACGGTACTCACATCCCTTATCTCTAGGCATTATAATTATGGGTGTAGTTTTCATTCTTTATACTTTGCTGCATTTCCCAGAATTTTTAACAATGTATTAGAAAAAAATTGCTTGTTAATATCTTACATGTCTATTAAAGATAACAGAATCAAAAAACATGTTCTAGTATCTATCTTCATATGAAAGATTTATCCAAAATAAAACAGGTTCCCTTCTGGTCACTGTTTCATTCCTCCTTAGTAGAAATGAGGAGCTGTACCTTCCACTGTTCATTGGAAACTTCTTTGAATCCTGCTTCCATCTTCAGAACTCTTCAGTTAATGTCTGTGTATGCGTAGTCTTAGGCTGGGTACTAACAAACATGTTACACATACCTCCTAAGCACTGACAGTATAAACCAATGTATTGAGCAGAGATATGTGATTTATATGTTGAGGACTTAATGTTACTATTATTTTATTATGTGACTTTGACACTTGTTATGTGCCATGCACTGTGCTATAAAATAGGTTCTCTTTTTATGATGCCCATTTAAGAGGCTAAGATGGGAAGGAAATTGCCCAAGATCGCATGGCTAGCTGAGTAATTAGTCAAGTTGAGGTTCAAATCTAGGTTTAGGGACAACAAAGTCTGTGCTCTGAACTTTTCATAAATGTTTACATTATGTGAATGAGGAGGAAACCTGCACTTGGAGCACTATATTTTTCCATGCCTGATATTTACAGACTACATTCATCTGCTAGAGTGTTTCCCAGTCAGATCTCCTTTATGAAACCCAATCAGTCATTTGGTATTCCTGTATAATCTAAAGTCCTAGTTGCAAAATTGCCAGTCACCTTGCAACCCCTTCTGTCCTTTGACCACAGGCATTTCACATCAAAGAGATGTATACTTATGTGTCGCAGTTCTCATTTCAAAAATGTTATCATTATACTATCAAGGCATTGGGTAATAAGAAAGAGACCATAGAATTTTAGAGCTGCACTCTGTTTCACAGGTGAGGATCCTAAGGCCCTAAGAAATAAGGTGTCCAGGATCATCCTAGTTTGCAGCAGACACCAAATTAGAAATCTTTTCTTTTAAAATGAATGTTTAAATTGAAGTGCACAATACATACAGAAAACTATGTCATAGAACTAGAAATCTATTAATGCCTTGTCCAGCAATCTTTCACCTAATTGAACAATATCAGTGATTACTTATTTTGTGTAGTTCTTTATAACTTAACTTTACATAGTTTACATAGTTCTCACATGTGTTATTTCCGTTAATCCTCATGGCACTTCTTTTCTTTCCCACTTTATGGATGAGAAGATTGGGTCAAGGGTTTACCTAAGATCACACAGCTGGTCAGTGGAGACCAGAAGATGTGAAGCTGATGTGTTGCTCTAGGGTACAGCATTCGGCGTCAAGTTTGAAAACACTGCTGCTTGCTTCATTTTATACCAAGACAGCTCACAACAGTGGCAGAACATCACTCGCAGATTTCACTCCTGTCTAAGTCTAGCTCAGCTCACCTCTAGGGAAAGATATAAGGAAATACATATCCTGATTTTCATCCAAGTTGAATTATCTTCTTGACATTATTTCTGCATAGATAGTCCTCTTAGGAGAACAAACTGTCAGATTGTCAGCCTTTTAAATGTACAAGCATCAAATATCAATGCATCATTCGGAACTGTAACACCACGGGGATTAGTCTAAGTCAACAGACTTTTCACTCTAACAGATTAGAATTCATTTGTTTAAAAAGAAAACTCAACATCTACAAAAAGGTACTGCCAAGTCACGTTTTCTTGACCATGTAGTTAGTTTTCTGAAAATGTTGGTACAGGCAAGCTGAGTCACACTCTGATTGATGCTTATTATAGATGATCCATGAAAAGGTAAAGAAAATACTTTTTTAGATACATAGATCTGGAGGGTAAATGCCTGTCATTCCCTTCCATGAGAAAGCAGAGCTAATTGGGCATTTTTAATTTCCTTTGTTCCCAGTAATGGGGGTGCTGTTTTATCTACTCATGGAATCGCCAAATACAACCCTTCTGTAACAAGTTATGAAGTCCTACCATCCTGGATTCAAGGAGTATGGACCAGTTTGATAAGTGGAGGAGGCACTTAGCAGCCTCATGGCCTTGTAAAAATCACCTAAGGCTTCTGAGCCTCTGGATCTTCCTCTGTAGTCCAATTTCTCACACTGTTACAAGGATCTGATGAGATAGTATATGTTTAAGTGCTTTGAAGAATATAGAGCATTTTACAAATATAAAAGAACTCTAATTATTGATGTAAAAGTTTGATCATTCTTTTAAAAGGCTGTGGGCTGAACCCTTCTCTCCCAATAACAACAGAAGTGTCCAGAATTTTAAGTAAAAGTTAAAGACTCAAAATCATTAAAATTTATTTTTATTAATCATTACTTTAACAGATACATACTAATGCTACAAAATCAAACTCTGTAAAAGTAAAAAGTAACTTACTTTCCCACTCCTGTCTCCCATCACATAGTTCCTTCCCCAGGATAGACCCCCTAGCATCATTTTTTACTGTTTTCCTGATATATTCTGTGCATAAACTAGAACATGTGAATATATGGTCTTTCTGTTTTTTTAAGCACTAATGATAGCTGTTCCTTACTTTTTTTTTTTTCATTTAATATGATAACTCAGGGAGTATATCAGTAAATATAATTATCTCATTATTTTTTATAGCTGCATAGTATTTGTGCTATCTCCATTACCTACTCTACATTTTCCCTCCGATTAAGTTAGCTAAATATATATTCCCCCCCCCAAAAAAAAGAGCATAGATTTATTAACTAGCTCTTGTTTTCTGTTTCACAATTTATTAATTTCTGCTTTTATATTTATTAATTCCATTCTTCTTAATTTTGGCTCATTTATTGTTTCTTCATCAATGCTTTCATTTCCATCTTTCTTGTTTATCAATGTAAATATTTAAGGCTGTGAATTTTCCTCTGAATACTGCTTTAGCTATATCCTATCAGTACTAATATGTGGTACTTTCATCATAGATTTTGGTTTTGGTTTTTTGTTGTTGTTGTTATTTTTACTGTTTTCGATATTTTGCCTATCTGGTTTTGATTTCCTCTTTGGTCCGGGGATTATTTAGCTCTTTAAAACTTTCTGGTTATAGTTTTTTTTAAATATTTGTTTGCTTTCTATCTTGTTCAATGTTTCTTTCATTGCTTTGTGATCAGACAATGTCTGTAATATGTCTACCCATCTGAAATTTATTAATACTTTCCTGTGTCCTAGTATATATATAGATAGATACTTTTGCAGAATGTTCCTTAAGCATTAAAAAATGGGTTAAATGGATTATTATCTGTTTAAGGTATGGAGTTTAATTAGATCCTGAATTCAAGCATGTTCAAAACCAAGATTTGAGCTCCTGCTTTTATTTTATCTTTATTTTCCTAGTATGTCTTTGATTGTCTTTTAATATCAAACCATAGGTGTGTCTCCTTTGTATGGCATGTTAGGTTTTGCTTTGTGATATAATCTTAGTCTTTTGTTTCCAGCAGATTAGTTTGGTCTATTTGCATTTATTGAAGTCATAGATGTGTTAGTATCATAGTTCTGACATGTTATGCTTTCAGGTTTTAATGCTCTTTTTTTTCACCTTTTAATTTGTTGCCTGTGATTTTTGGTTTTGCTTATTGTTTTATATGTGGTCCTTTCATTTCTTCTAGAAATTTCTTTTATAACCCTAACTTCCTGTAATACTTAATACTCTTATTTCTTTATTATTGACTCCCTGTTAAAACGTACTTCTTTCTGTCTCCATTCTACCATCAAATTTTAGTTAGTTTTTCTTCTATTGTTTGCCTAAAAACTTTTAAAAAATACTTATATTTCTATCATTTGACTTATCCATTTAAAGTGAAACTTTCTCCATTCATCTCTTAGTGACTAAAGTGTGTCCTCTAGTAGAGTGTTTTTCAAACTGCATGTCATGATTCATTACTGAGGTTGTGAAATATGTTTAATTATGACCAGCATGTTTTAAGAAGTGAAACAGAAAAGAATGGAATGGAAGAGAAAAATAATAATGCATCCTTCATAGCCCAGGACCAGATGGCTTCACAGGGGAATTCTACCAAACATTCCAAGAGGACTTAACTCCAATTCTGCTCAGACTCTTCCAAAAAAATCAAAGAAGAAGGAATATTCCCAAATTCATTCTATGAGGCCAACGTCACTCTCATACCAAAGCCAAAGAAAGATACCAAAAGAAAATAAAGCATAAACTAATATCTTTTATGAATATAGATGCAAAAATCCTCAACAAAATACTAGCAAACTGAATCCACCAGCATAGTAAAAGAAGTCTATACCATGATCAAGTGGGATTCATCCCTGGTATGCAAGGTTGGTTCAACAAAAGAAAACCAATTAATGTAATCAAATTAGTGTAAAGGAAAAAGAACTACATGATCATGTCAGTTGATGCAGAAAAGGCATTTGACAAAATCCAGCACCCCTTCATAATAAAAACATTTAAAACACTAGGAATAGCAGGAAACTTCCTCAACATGGTAAAAGGCATATATGAAAAACCCACAGCTAACACCGTACTTAATGTTGAAAGACTGAAAGCTTTACCTCTAAGATCAGGAATAAGACAAGGATGCCCACTGTCACCATTGTTATTCAACATTGTACTAGAAGTTCTTGCCAGAGCAATTAGACAAGAAAAAGAAATAAAAGGCATCCAAGTTGGAAAGGAAAAAAACAGAGCAAACACAAGCCAGCATTAGACCCACTTTAAAGCTGAGGAATTTGAAGACTTGTGAGTTATTGTGATTGAACTAGGGCCATTCAGATCAGTGAGAATGAACTGACAGTCTTGAACCAGAGTCAACACATCAAATGGAGCCTTACAAATAAAATGTAATTATTTATGCACAGGATCTTGTGTTGTTCGGTTGCTTTTAGTGAGATCTAATTCCATTATCATGGCCTTATTGATGAGCTAGAATTCAAATACTGCATTTCAGCCTACATTAGAGGAACTGTAATGAACCAAATCAGAGACAAGGAGGGGAAGACAGACAAGAAATCCAGCGCTCACTGGTCTTATATTCTGCTTGCTGCATGAACATGGACTTTTACAGCATTGTCTCCTTTAATCTCTACAATGTTTCTAAGCTGACATTTTTGGCATATGAGGAAACAGGCAAAAGAGCCTAAGTAACTTATCAGAGTCACTAGTTAATAAGCATTAGTGCCTGGCTCCAACTTAGGTTATCTTTTAACCGTAACTTTCTACCTCTGGGTTACCATACTCAATGAGCTCAAGGTGCCTCTACCTATGGCTATGGTGTTCTATAAACATAAAATCAAAGACCCACAAAAGGAAACCTAGATGTTTTGTTTTCCTCATTTGAGCTGGATAATTCTGCTGCTTTCTGAGTAATAAGGGGCCACTTCTTAGAGCAGCATTCAAAATTACACCCAACACCTAACTCAGTGTGTTTTCAACCTGCATCCTGTAGCCATTAATTTGTTCCTATGAGGTAAGTTATTGTTATCTCATTTTACAGATGAGGCAGCCAGTATGCAGGGAGTTTAAGTACTTTTACCAGGATCAGCATTGAGTCCCAGGAGAGCTGAGCCTGGATTTCTCCATCCCACACGTTAGCCCATGATACGAGCATCCAGCTAAGGCGTATTCAGTAATCTCAGCTGTGTTCATAAAGATTCTTCATCTCACTTTTGCTGTCATCAATAGTGTTTTATAAAGCATGTAACAGATAAGAAAAAGGGGTTAAATCAAGGATTTTCTACACAGGAAGCTTGTTTTCAACTATATTTTAGATCATGATGCGAAGACCATTTCAGTTAAAAATTGCTGATATCAGTATTCTCTTTATTTTAAAAAAAAATACATTAAGTCAGTTATGGGAAAGGAACTGGCTTATTTTGGGAAAATTATCAAGTAGTAGAAAGTGAAATGTATTTCCATTTGTTCTTTTGGCTGTTTTTACTTTCATCAAGAAATAGCCTTTTTCGAGTACATAGACATATAACCATGTAAAATGTGGCTAGCTTAAAAAGGTGAGGGAAGGATATGATAAGAATTTTTTTTTTAAATCTTATTTTTGTACACCTGCATTATAATGGAAATAGTCTCAGTTCTTACCAAAAGGGGTCCAAACATTAGTGGAGAATTTCTTATTTTTCATTTTAAGTTTAAGTAACATTTTTATATATATAGTATTTTACATGTAATGATGTTTTTGGAGTAGTAAGTATGCAAGCAAAGAGAGAAAAATCAAGCTGTACTTAATATGTAGGTAGGTGTCTCAACACTTATCTTTTTTGTATTTTTTGTATTATCTCCCATAATAACTTTGTTGACAGCACCCACAAATGTATTTGAAGCCAGATTTTATAAAATAGATCCAGAATCATATGACTAAGAGATCCAGCTCATGCCACGTGTCAGCCTCAGATAGATGGTGCATTTTCTGTTTTAAAGACTCAAACAAAACTTTTCACATTCTTCTTTGGGAAAAAAATTACATTTGAAGTCCTTTTTCACCTAAACACTTTTTGAGATAAGGGCTCACAAGTCTTGACATTATTTCATTTTGTTATGTGCATCTGTCAGGAAACCCAGGTATGATACAGCTACTAAAAACTGATGACTGCGGAACAGAGAATCTTGACAGCATTTCATTTCCTTTATGTTCTGATTATACATTTATCAGAAAACCTGTATCTCTTCTAGTTCAACTAGAAATTGGTAGAATTCAAGAACTCAAAGGCTTGGCAAAGAACTGTCCTATTATTTGGTATCATCTTACATTTTAGAGAAGTTGCTTGGTGGAGTCATTGTTAAAGCTTTTGCTTCTCTTTTCATTATTGTGGTCCACTATCCACAGATCACATTTCTGTCGGCCCTATAACTGCTTTGCTGCACAAATTAAATGCTGGGATATTTCATACATATACGGCAGAGTTTCAATGCTTGTCAATCATAGTTTGTAAAATATAGGGATTACAACCTGATATTAACATCCA